>ML106272.1:15661-48186 GCA_003697995.1 Taxidea taxus jeffersonii | reverse complement strand
GCGGAGAAGTAGGAGGCTGAGATGACATCAGCCAGCAGGAGATCAGCTAGATAGCCTATCAAACCATTCCGAACACCTATGAATCCAATAGGAGATCAAAGAGAAGAAAAACAACAATTCTAGAAACAGAAAATCGACCACTTTCTAAAAGGTAGGACCAGGGGAGAAGTGAATCCAACGCGACGGGAAGACAGACCCCAGGGGGAGGGGCCGGCTCCCGGCAAGAGGCGGAGCACAAAATCAGGACTTTTAAAAGTCTGCTCCACGGAGGGACATCGCTCCAGAGGCTAAACTGGGGTGAAGACCTCACGGGGACAACGTGGACTCAGGTCCCGCGGGGTCACAGAAGGATCGGGGGTGTCTGAGTGTCGCAGAGCTCACAGGTATTAGAGCGGGGAAGCCGGCTGCGGAGACAGAGCCGAGATTTCCTAGTGGTCTGTGACACGGACCGGTGCTCTGTGGCACTGGCCAGCGCTCTGTGCGAGGGGTCCCCACAAGATCCGGGGAGGCTCCGACCCAGAAGAGCTCAGGGATCTATGGGGTTCGGAGACTCCAGGGGGGACTCTGCCAGAGACAGAGATATTTCGTCACAGGCTGGGTGAGCTCAGAGCACTCCCAGAAGCCAGTGAGACGGGACTGCTTACGCACGATTTTCTCTGAGCACGGTCTCCGGACGCGCGCGGTCTCCGGGCGCAAATGGGGGCTGGGGAGACCGGAGGGATTAAACGCTTTTCTATGAAGGCGCAATGAAGACTGGGGCCCTGAGCTCTCGGCTCCTCGGAACCGGAGATTGGGAGGCCGCCATTGTCATCCCCGTCCTTCGGAACTCTACGGAAAGCGTTCAGGGAACAAAAGCTCCCGAAAGCGAACCTGAGAGGATTACTTAGCCCGGCCCCTGGTAAGGGCGGTGCAACTCCGCCTGGGGCAGAGACACTTGAAAATCACTACAACAGGCCCCTCCCCCAGAAGATCAACAAGAAATCCAGCCAACACCAAGTTCACTTAACAAGGAGAACAGCGGATTCTTATCTGGACAAAATGACAAGGCAGAAAAACTCACCACAAAAAAAAGAGCAGGAGACAGGACCGAAGGCTAGGGACCTAATCAATACAGACATTGGTAATATGTCAGATCTGGAATTCAGGATGATGATTATCAAGGTTCTAGCCGGGCTCGAAAAAGGCATGGAAGATATTAGAGAAACCCTGTCAGGAGAAATAAAAGCCCTTTCTGGAGAAATAAAAGAACTAAAGTCTAAACAAGTTGAAATAAAAAAAGCTATTAATAAGGTGCAATCAAAAATGGAGGCTCTTACTGCTAGGATAAATGAGGCAGAAGACAGAATTAGTGATATAGAAGACCAAATGACAGAGAATAAAGAAGCTGAGCAAAAGAGAGACAAACAACTACTGGACCACGAGGGGAGAATTCGAGAGATAAGTGATGCCATAAGACGAAACAACATTAGAATAATTGGGATTCCAGAAGAAGAAGAAAGAGAAATAGGAGCAGAAGGTATACTGGAGAGGATTATTGTAGAGGATTTCCCTAATATAGCAAGGGGAACAAGCATCAAAATCCAGGAGGTGCAGAGAACACCCCTCAAAATCAACAGGAATCGACCCACACCCCGCCATCTAATAGTAAAATTTACAAGTCTTAGCAACAAAGAGAAAATCCTGAAAGCAGCACGGGACAAGAAGTCTGTAACGTACAATGGTAAAAATATTAGATTGGCAACAGACTTATCCACAGAGACCTGGCAGGCCAGAAAGAACTGGCATGATATATTCAGAGCACTAAACGAGAAAAACATGCAGCCAAGAATACTTTATCCAGCTAGGTTATCATTGAAAATAGAAGGAGAGATAAAAAGCTTCCAGAACAAACAAAAACTGAAAGAGTTTGTAAACACCAAACCAACTCTACAGGAAATATTGAAAGGGGTCCTCTAAGCAAAGAAAGATCCTAAAAGTATTACCAGAAAGGAACAGAGACATTATACAGTAACAATCACCATACAGGCAATACAATGGCACTAAATTCATATCTCTCAATAGTTACCTTGAATGTAAATGGGCTAAATGCCCCAATCAAAAGACACAGGGTTTCAGAATGGATAAAAAAACAAAACCCATCAATATGCTGCCTACAAGAAACTCATTTTAGACCTGAAGACACCTCCAAATTGAAAGTGAGGGGGTGGAAAACAATTTACCATGCTAATGGACATCAGAAGAAAGCTGGGGTGGCAATCCTTATATCAGCTCAATTAGATTTTAAGCCAAAGACTATAATAAGAGATGAGGAAGGACACCATATCATACTCAAAGGGTCTGTCCAACAAGAAGATCTAACAATTTTAAATATCTATGCCCCTAACATGGGAGCAGCCAACTATATAAACCAATTAATAACAAAATCAAAGAAACACATTGACAAGAATACAATAATAGTTGGAGACTTTAATACACCCCTCACTGAAATGGACAGATCATCCAAGCAAAAGATCAACAAGGAAATAAAGGTCTTAAATGACACACTGGACGAGATGGACATCACAGATATATTCAGAACATTCTACCCCAAAGCAACAGAATACACGTTCTTCTCTAGTGCCCATGGAACATTCTCCAGAATAGATCACATCCTGGGTCATAAATCAGGTCTCAACAGGTATCAAAAGATTGGGATCATTCCCTGCATATTTTCAGACCACAATGCTCTGAAGCTAGAACTCAATCACAAGAGGAAATTTGGAAAGAGCACAAATACATGGAGACTCAACAGCATCCTTCTAAAGAATGAATGGGTCAACCAGGAAATTAAAGAAAAATTGAAAAAAACCATGGAAACAAATGATAATGAAAACACAACGGTCCAAAATCTGTGGGACACAGCAAAGGCAGTCCTGAGAGGAAAATATATAGCGATACAAGCCTATCTAAAGAAACAGGAAAGGTCTCAAATACACAACCTAACCCTACACCTAAAGGAACTCGAGAGAGAACAACAAAGAAAGCCTAAACCCAGCAGGAGAAGAGAAATAATAAAGATCAAAGCAGAAATCAATGAAATAGAAACCAAAAAAACAATAGAACAAATCAATGAAACGAGGAGCTTGTTCTTTGAAAGAATTAATAAGATTGAGAAACCCATGGCCAGACTTATCCAAAAGAAAAGAGAAAGGACCCAAATAAATAAAATCATGAATGAAAGAGGAGAGATCACAACCAACACCAAAGAAATACAAACAATCATAAGAACATATTATGAACAACTCTATGCCAACAAATTCGACAATCTGGAAGAAATGGATGTTTTCCTAGAGACATATAAACTGCCAAAACTGAACCAGGAAAAAATAGAAAATCTGAATAGGCCCATAACCAGTGAGGAGATTGAAACAGTCATCAAAAATCTCCAAACAAACAAAAGCCCAGGGCCAGATGGCTTCCCAGGGGAATTCTACCAAACATTTAAAGAAGAATTAATTCCTATTCTCCTGAAACTGTTCCAAAAAATAGAAATGGAAGGAAAACTTCCAAACTCATTTTATGAGGCCAGCATCACCTTGATCCCCAAACCAGACAAGGATCCCATCAAAAAAGAGAGTTATAGACCAATATCCTTGATGAACACAGAGGCAAAAATTCTCACCAAAATACTAGCCAATAGGATCCAACAATACATTAAAAGGATTATTCACCACGACCAAGTGGGCAGCAGGGTTGGTTCAACATCTGCAAATCAATCAATGTGATACAGTACATTAACAAAAAAAAGAACAAGAACCATATGATACTCTCAATAGATGCTGAAAAAGCATTTGACAAAGTGCAACATCCCTTCCTAATCAAAACTCTTCAAAGTGTAGGGATAGAAGGCACATACCTCAATATTATCAAAGCCATCTATGAAAAACCCACGGCAAGTATCATTCTCAATGGAGAAAAACTGAGAGCTTTTCCGTTAAGGTCAGGAACACGGCAGGGATGTCCGCTATCACCACTGCTATTCAACATAGTACTAGAAGTCCTAGTCTCAGCAATCAGACAACAAAAAGAAATTAAAGGCATCCAAATCGGCAAAGAAGAAGTCAAACTATCACTCTTTGCAGATGATATGATACTATATGTGGAAAACCCAAAAGGCTCCACTCCCAAACTGCTAGAGCTGTACAGGAATTCAGTAAAGTATCAGGATATAAAATCAATGCACAGAAATCAGTTGCATTTCTTTACACCAACAACAAGACAGAAGAAAGAGAAATTAAGGAGTCAATCCCATTTACAATTACACCCAAAACCATAAGATACCTAGGAATAAACCTCACCAAAGAGGCAAAGAATCTATACTCAGAGAACTATAAAGTACTCATGAAAGAAATTGAGGAAGGCACAAAGAAATGGAAAAATGTTCCATGCTCATGGATTGGAAGAATAAATACTGTGAAAATGTCTATGCTACCTAAAGCTATCTACACATTTAATGCAATGCCTATCAAAATCCCATCCAATTTTTTCAAAGAAATGGAACAAATAATCCTAAAATTTATATGGAACTAGAAAAGACCTCGAATAGCCAAAGGAATATTGAAAAAGAAAACCAAAGTTGGTGGCATCACAACTCCAGACTTTAAGCTCTATTACAAAGCTGTCAGCATCAGGACAGTATGGTGCTGGCACAAAAACAGACCCATAGATCAATGGAACAGAATAGAGAGCCCAGAAATAGACCCTCAACTCTATGGTCAACTAATCTTCAACAAAGCAGGAAAGAATATCCAATGGAAAAGAGACAGCCTCTTCAACAAATGGTGTTGGGGAAATTGGACAGCCACATGCAGAAAAATGAAATTGGACCATTTCCTTACACCACACACTAAAATAGACTCAAAATGGATGAAGGACCTCAACGTGAGAAAGGAATCCATCAAAATCCTTGAGGAGAACACAGGCAGCAACCTCTTCAACCTCAGCCGCAGCACCTTCTTCCTAGGAACAACGCCAAAGGCAAGGGAAGCAAGGGAAAAAATGAACTATTGGGACTTCATCAAGATCAAAAGCTTTTGCACAGCAAAGGAAACAGTCAACAAAACCAAAAGATAACTGACAGAATGGGAGAAGATATTTATTTGCAAACGACATATCAGATAAAGGGCTAGTATCCAAAATCTATAAAGAGCTTAGCAAACTCAACACCCAAAGAACAAAGAATCCAATCAAGAAATGGGCAGAGGACATGAACAGACATTTCTGCAAAGAAGACATCTACATGGCCAACAGACACATGAAAAAGTGCTCCGCATCACTGGGCATCAGGGAAATACAAATCAAAACCACAATGAGATACCACCTCACACCAGTCAGAATGGCTAAAATGAAGAAGTCAGGAAATGGCAGGTGCTGGTGAGGATGTGGTGAAAGGGGAACCCTCCTACACTGTTGGTGGGAATGCAAGCTGGTGCAACCACTCTGGAAAACAGCATGGAGGTTCCTCAAAAAATTGAAAATAGAGCTACCTTATGACCCAGCAATTGCACTACTGGGTATTTACCCTAAGGATACAAACGTAGTGATCCAGAGGGGCATGTGTACCCGAATGTTTATAGCAGCAATGTCCACAATAGCCAAGTTATGGAAAGAACCTAGATGTCCATCAACAGATGAATGGATAAAGAAGAGGTGGTATATATATACAATGGAATACTATGCAGCCATCAAAAGAAATGAAATCTTACCATTTGCGATGACATGGATGGAACTAGAGCGTATTATGCTTAGCGAAATAAGTCAACTGGAGAAAGACAACTATCACATGATCTCCCTGATATGAGGAAGTGGAGATGCAACATGGGTGGGAGTTAAGGTGGTAGGAAAAGTAAAAATGAAACAAGATGGGATCGGGAGGGAGACAAACCAAAAGATACTCTTAATGTCATAAAACAAACTGAGGGGGGTGGAGGGGAGAGGGGTTGGGAGAGGGTGGTGGGGTTACATTATATGTTTAAATAAAGCTTAAATTAAAAAAAAAAAAGAATTACCTTGATGCTCACCCTCCTGTTGTTGTTTCATGGACTCTGAAACTTTTCGACAGATGGGTAGGTAGGAAGTAAAACAGGCAGCCCCTTGAGATGTTCACAACTAGTAGACATTTAATTAATGGTGGATGATCAGTTGGCTGAAATATTAACACAGGAAGGATATCCTCCTCAAACTGAAGGAGTATTCAACTCAACCAGTGTTGATTCATAGTCTCCCTTAGACAAGGCATGTGGACAGTCAGGAATGTTACATGAAATAAAGCAAGATTTCTTCCCTAGGGAATCCAGCACTTGAAGTCTAGACAGGAATGTTCTTACTTTGAAAATGCAATGGCAACCCTCATGAAGGTATGACATGCTAAAGAATCAAAGGGGAGAAGGAAATAGTCACAGCTTGTTGTCGAGGGACTCTTCATCTTCTCTCCATGTCTATTAAGTACCTCCTATGCACTGAATGTTTTACACCTGTTTGTGACAACCTTCACAACTCTACAAGAACAGCAGTGACCCACCTGGGTCACCACAATGCTCAGAGTCATCTTTAGATTCCAAAAAGAAGCAGTATGGATTAATTGCAGCTTAGTGGGTGCAGCTTAGTGGGTGCAGTAATTGCAGCTTTACTGGGTGGCACAACTATCTCCCAAACACTGTGTGTATTGACTGTCATGAACTCCAACTGGCCCCTCGCGTCAGAAAATTGCCCTTGGCTGATGAGAGCCTCCTGGCCTGACAAGTCATGTCCTCACCCCCAGGGATGGCCCACAGCAGATGACTGATAAGGGCTCAATCATCTTTTCTTGGCCTCAAGGGAGGGACCACTCTATGGTGTGGTTTATGCTCCAGAACACCCTGTTGATCAGGCCAAGGCTGGATTCCCTGAGATCACAACTTTATTTGCCCTTCCTTTTTCCTGCCTGCCCCCTGCCTCCTCCAGACTTCTCCTAACAGCACCCCTCCCCATAAATCCCAGGAATACAAATCATGGTCTCAGGATCTGCTTCTTACATCTAAGACAGATACCTGTTCTTTTGGAACTCCATTTCCTCACCTCTAGTAGGTCACAAGCAGTCATGAGTTCTAGTGAGATGATGTGATTTAATCTCTTTATAAATTCCTGGGCTCAATAAATCGTAGCAAGGATTTTTCCTCTCTAGGTACATTTAAGAGAACTGCTGATCTCTGGGATATAGAACAGAGACCCTGGGTAGCATCAGCTGACCACAGAAAGTGAAGAACCAGAAGCAGCCAGAAGTTTGTCAATGCAGGAGGATCCAGTCCACCCTCAGGAGTATTGAGGACCAGTCAGAACTTGTATCCGATTTACCACAACAGGTGGGGGCAGGGAGCCACTCAAGGACCCGGTGGAGGGGAACAGGTGGCAGGGCCAGTGGGGTGCCATTGGAAGAGCTTCAATTCAGTACATTTGTAGGTTAGCTTTGATGTTCACCTTTTAAGCAGAAGGGCAAATAGATTGCCCACCAGATAAAACAGCTTTCTCTGAAATATTGCTTCTGGACTCCACCGTTTCATCTCCACTGGCTGCGGCTTCCCTCCACCTTCTCCTTTCAGGCTGGCTTCCCACCATCGCTGCGGGGCGAGCCCCAGCTGATAAGGGCACCTGGCTTTTGTGGCATCTCTTCAAAGCTAGAGGTCAGGTGTGTTTCTAGGATTTAATTAAGCTGGAAATGAAATCCAGCCCTGGAGTGGCTCATCGTCTTTATTATCACATTTCTTACCGCTTGTCAGGCTACAGTAGTTCTGGGTCTTGAAAAGGAAGAAGCCGGATGCTTCCCAGGCACGGCTTGGTTAATCTATTTCACACTGCATTTTAGGTACCTTCCTCCATTTTAGCAGGTTGAAAAAAAAACCAGCATGCTTGTAGGCTTCCAGGGAAAAGAATTATCTTAAAATGAACAAAAGAAAGATGCATTTTGAAATAACACATTATTTCAAATATATTTCTTATTATAATATAATATAGTATGTGCCTTCCATAAAAATGTATGAGATATAAAAACACAAAGAATTTTTAAAAACACTTGTAATCTTACCAGCTATAAAGATACAACCACTGTTAGCATTATGGTCTCCTTCCTGCCAAGCACTGGTGTGTGTTCCTGGGCTTAACATGTAAGTAGTGAAAGACAGAGCAGGAAGCAGTCTTCTCTTTAGGATGGGATCAATCTGACCGTATAGGGGTTGTGATTCACTGTATAATTCCTTTTTTATATTATTTATGTATATATTCACTAATATTACTTCATGTAGGATACTAATTCACTGAGACAAAGAAGGGTTTCCCCCGCCCCTTTTTCAAGCAAGCTAGAGCCAGGGCAAAAAGTCAGGACTTAAAAGAATTTCCATGCTCAGTAATGCTACAGACTATCACATTGCAGTCATGTTTTCTGTGCCTAATAAAATATTCTATAGTCACTCAGATTAATCAAATGAGATGAGGGGATTTATACACTGCTGTGCACTGAGAAAGGGGCTTAACAGTCTCCCAAAATAATATCATTTGACATCCGGAGCTATTAGACTGCATCAGCAGAAGATATCCATTCTGGAGCCTGATTTGTGTTCGGCGGGTGGCAGTCCCCGTCACGTCCCCCTTAGTGTGGTGAAGGTTGGCAGCTACAGGGCGCTGACCTTTCTCACTCTGGAGATGTGATTGCTTTCACACTGATCACATAGAAACACTTAGCAAATTTCACACTGTTAACTCCATCGCACACCAGCAATGCTGGCATTCTATGAGTGTCGTGTGGCATTAGCCAGTTGAAAACTCACTAAGACGGGGAAGCCATGCCGAATTAATAACTTCTAAGGTAGTAATTTAGTCAGTTTTCATACAATTAATAAGCAGCACTTTAGCCAAAGGCAAAAGTCACAAAATCATGGACTACTGAGCAAAGTAAACCTCAAGAACTTCTGATCCAGGGGCACCTGGGTGGCTCAGTGGGTTAAAGCCTCTGCCATCGGCTCAGGTCATGATCTCAGGGTCTTGGGAGCGAGCCCTGCATTGGGCTCTCTGCGCAGTGGGGAGCCTGCTTCCTCCTCTCTCTCTGCCTGCCTCTCTGCCTACTTGTAATCTCTGTCTGTCAAATAAATAAATAAAATCTTTAAAAAAAAAAAAACTTTTGATCCAGCACCCTCACTTTACAAGTAAAGGAAACTGAGAACCAAAAAGGAGGAGGCTTTTTTTTTTAAGGTCAGGGAGCTAAGATTGGAGTAGTGGCTTTCAACCTGCATGTCAGCAGCGTGAGATCTTAAATGGAATTCTGCATATATAACTACAATATGCATGAAACATCTAAGAAAGGAGCGCCATGCCTGAAAAACGGTTGGCATCAAAGCTTTATCCTTCCTTGTCCATCTCAGCTATGAGGTTTTCAGAGAGCCCTGAATCTCCATGAAGCAGAAATCAAACCAACTTCCCTTAGCAAACTGGCTCCAGGAACATTTCTTGCACCTTCAAATATTTTTTATATAAGCAAATAATCTGTGTTAGACTGATAAAGTGTTTCAATTAGAAAAATGTGATCTCCTAGTCTTCTCATTTGCAAAAGGAATACAGTAATGGTCTCTACAACAGCAAGTGAATGTCCATTAGAAGTTGAACAGAAAATGAAAATGAGTGGAGATTGTAATAACCTCTCCCAGCATCAGTGCTGGCCATGATCCACTATAGAACCTAAGTGGTTTTGGTGGGACTAGCTCCAGCCTCAGCCCCAGGAACAGTTCAGGATTGGCCATAGGCCAGTTAGCTATGGGTTACCACTGAACTGGCAAATGTCAATAGCTGACTCAGATCCACTGAGTAAAAACAAACATCGACTTTGGCTTGGGGGTAAAGCAAACAAAGTTTACAAATTGAGGGATACAAAAGGAAGTCAAGAGGGTAAAAATGAACTGGTGGTTGCCAGGGAAGAGGGCGCTGGGGGGATGGGTGAAATAGGTGAAGGGGATTAAGAAGTACCAACTTCAAGTTATAAAATAAATGTCATGGAGATGAAAAGTACAGCATAAGACATTGTGCAGTGACTGTACAAGACATCGTACAGTGGATAGTAACTATACTTATCATGAAGAGCATTATATAATGTATAAAATAGTTTAGTCACTGTGCTATACACCTGAAATTAATATAACATTGTATGTCACTACACTCAATCATAAAAAAAAATTTAAACAATACAGCCAAGATCAGCAGTATTCTCCAAAGAAGTTGCAAGCTTCCCAGTTACAATAATTCTATACAATAGACCTGCAGCTACAGATAATAAGTTGAGAGCAACTTTGCATCAGACATCTAGATAGCCGATTGCCTCCCTCCATAAGAAAGGTTAGAACTCTTCCATAGTTCAGCTAGTCCAAAGGAGTCTTGGGACTTCCTCATTCGGGTCAGTTACACACCATCCCTTTTGAGATTATGTATTATATAATATAACTAAAGGATATGACCAAGTGCAATTCACTTAGACACAAATATAACCCTATTTATTATGCTCAGTCTTCTCAGGCTAACATAACCCAGTCTAATGAATGTCTGAACCAAGGACTGGCAAACCAAACTGGAGCTTAGTTACCTCATTCCTAGGAGTCAGACCTGGATACCATTAAACCAGCTATGAAAACTTTCTTGCAGGTGTAACTCATGGCCAGCCTGATTGGTTCAAGGATACATATGTGCCCTAATTGGTCCAATTAGAGGAACGTCCAGGACTTTTGTTTGACAGTTTAGGTAGAGATATTCTTTCCCAGGGATATGATCAAACAAGCATTAGTTGTTTTTTATGCTGTCCGCCTTCCGAAAGTCACAAAGAGATTCACCTACCCTGTGCCATAGCCTGTGTTAGACAGTGAGCTAAACAGGATCCCTGCTCTCTAGGAAGTCACATCTTACCAAATATTGACAGTAGAAAGAAGTTAGAGGGGTCTGCAAACTATTTTCCAATACCTCAAAAGACCCAAGAGAAAAAAAATCACATCTTTAACCAGAATAAGATTGAACTGACTGTGTATGGGGCTCTGATTACTTTTGAATGGGGTAACATTGGTTATTCCGAAGTGACAAATTTTGATTAAGAGTTAGAAATGGAAAAATGGGTGAGAGCATGGCATAATATATAGAGTTGTTGATTCAGTATGTTGTATACCTTCTGGAACTAATGTAACATTGTACATCAGCTACATATATATATAATCTTTAAGTATTAAAAAAGAAATAGAAAAATAAATTTAAATCCAATTAATTGTGTTTTTATCTCGTGAAATCTTCCAATATAGAAAGATTCTGTAAAAAAAAAAAGAGAGAGAGAAAGAGAAAGGGAGTGCAGGAGGAAGAGGGTGGAGGAGAGAGGGAAGAAAAAGATGGAGGACGAGAAGGAAGAGGAGGAGGATGGAAAGGAAGGAAGGAAGGAAAAGGAAGAGAGAACGAAGAAAGAGAGAGAGGGAAGTAGGTAGGGAGGAAGGGTGGGAGGGAGGGAGGGAATAATTAAATGAATTAAATGGGGTAGGGTGTAGATCAACCTATAATTCAATCACATTTACACCAGCTAAGGTGTGTCCTAAACTTCATTTTTCTGAGCTACTTCATTCCCACCTCTGCTGACTTGCAAGAGAAACCACCTTGAAAATACCCAGAAACAAGACGCTAATAAAGATGAATAAATAGGTTCATTTTCCCCCTACTTCACAACACAGGAACATCATTTGAAAAATACCCACTGAGCTCTCAGAAGAGGTGCTGCCTTCATCTCCTGGGCCTGCCATAATAAATTATCACAAATTGGGTGGCTTAAAACAACAGAAGTTTGTTCTCACGCTTCAGGCAATCCAAAGTCTGAAATCAAGGTGTCAGTGGGACTCACTTGCACCACAGTCTCCCGTGGGGAATCCTCCAGGGCCTCATCCAGCTTCTGGTGGCTCCTAGAGTTCCTTGGCCTGTGGCAGCATAACTCCAGTCTCCGTCTTTGTCCTCATGTGGCCTCCTCTGTGTATCTCTGTATCTAATCTCCCTGTCTCTTCTCTTGTAAGAATACTTGTAAGGATGTAATCATTCTAAATCCAGGATAATTTCATCTGGATGTCCTTAACTCAGTTTCATCTTCAAAGATTTCATTTCCCAGTAAGGTCACATTCACAAATACCTGCAGTAGACCATGGATGTATCTTTTCAAGGAACATTTTTCACGGTACCAAGTTGATGCATGCATACTCCTGATTTTTTAACAACCATATTTCTGACCATGTGGGGAAATCACCACCCAAACCAACAACAGCCCCTCAAAAGCAGTATAACTGAAACTAAACTCATTCTTACTCCTCCCCAACGTGTTTTGTTCCCTGAATCTCTCACTATTAATGCCCCACATAGAATCAGTAGCTATATTCTTTTTTACACCTGAAACTTCTCTTGCCTCCATTTCCCTCTCCATCCTACAACCACCCTCTCAGATGCTGGTATCCCTCCCCATGCACCAGCCTTAGTGCTGGTCTCCTTGACTTTGGCTTTACCACCCCCTACCCCTAATCCAACCTCCCCACTACTAAGAGAGTGATTTCTTAAAACAGCAACCTGTTCAAAAGCCAACGATGGCTTTCTGCATTTATCTCTTATTAAACCTTACAGTTACTGCAAGGATCATTTGAGCTGCTCAGATGCCACCCACTCCAAGAAACATTCTGTGATCTCCTCCATGTTGAAGTTTTCTCTTCTCTGAATTCCCACAGCCGCTCTTCTCTGCCTCATATTATTTTAATAAATTGGTAGTTCAGGGTAGTGATCTACAGTTGTTTCCATCAGGGACTCACCTTTGCATCCCTGGACATGGCCACATATGGACTCATTTATTGACCACCTCTTGGATTTCTCTTCATCCCTGCTGCTCTAAGAACTAATGCTTAGGTTGAGCCCTGATGTAATTTTACTTCCCCCACTCCACTATACTTGATTGGACACAGACAAAGTTTGGGGCATTCAGACATTCTTCCTTGGACTGAAAATGAGGCTGAGAAATCCTTCAGGAATTACTTTTTCAGCGAAGAGGAATTTACTTTCATTCGCATTCACATCGGTGTGGTCAGTGGACCTGTCTGTCACTGGTCTACCACAAAATAAATATAGAAATTGAGGGTATGCGTTTAAAAACTTCTGTTGGAATTTGACAGAGTCATTTTACATCTCTTGATTTTAATAATTTAAAATGTAAGAATTACATTTTGTATTTATTTTTATTTTCTAAGAATTTATTCTTGGTAACATTTTGAAGTAAGTTAACTCACCAAAAGTTACCCAAAAAGCACAGCGTTTACATGTACTCTTTGCTCCATGCCCCCCCATGATAATATCTTACTTAACCACTTAACCATCACACATTGGTCCAAATCAGGAAATTGACTCTACTATTTCATTTGTATTATATTCTACACAAATATCCATGTATGACATATTAGAATTTTCTTTTTAAAAAAACTGGTTATACGTGCTCGCTTCGGCAGCACATATACTAAAAAAACTGGTTATTCACTGCAGATCATCTGGAGTGAGCTAGTTTACATAATCTTATTACAAAAATAATTAAAAGTAGCAATAGGAAATGATAAAAGAGTGGAAATGCCACAGGCTTGGGACAAGCCAACTTGATCAAGCCCTGCCTACCCCCAGTGGAGTCGTGGAAAAATTCCATACCTAGAAATGGTGTTCATAATTATTAACTGGAATATGGACATAATAGTTACTCCATAACTATAGTTATACACAGAACTATAAGGATCAAAGGCATTTTGAAAATTTTTTCAAGTGCAAACCAGTGTTGTTTCTTACTTTACAAGCTCTAGATAATTTTCAAGTCCCTTCCCCATGCATTATAAGCCTCTTTCATTTTAACAAGGGTGATTTTCCCAGTTTTACCCAGGAAGTTCAGGAATGTGGAGAAGACTACACTCAGTCAAACAGCCAGGATGAGAGTCGAGGTAGGAACTCAGGCCCTCTTCCCCAGAACAAGCTACTTTCACTCCCCACATGACACTATCTTCAATCTTCAGTAATCCAATAACCAAAGGGAAGAAAAAGATAATGTGTGCAGGTTTTACAGGTTACATTGCTAACTTAAAGCACTAGTTAAAAAAATACTCAGTGTTTTATGGTAGTTGGCCTTTGTCACATATGCTTCCCTTTCATTTATATGTAAGTCTGTCCTTTCTTCCCCTTTTCCAAAAGTGGCACCATAGAGGTTGCTAAGCAATTGTCCCTGACAAGGTCTCAGCACCTGTCAATAAAATGGAATATTCTCCCATTCCTTCTTCCATTTTAGTGCTGAGGAGGGTGTCAATCAAAAAACATCAGTAAATGCTGGCTTTTGAGAGAAGGCAGAGAGGTCCTGTCAGGCAGGGAATAAAAGATGACTATTTTTAAACCAACAAGTCCTTTCTTAAAGCAAGGCTGTCGGGTAAGAGAGAAACAAGTTTCACTATTCCACTTTTCTGGGAGGTGAAAGGGCTTCTTCAGGTCAAGCCACCATCTTGATTTGAGAAAGATGCCTTGTTTGTCCAGAGAACATTAAAAAAAAAAAGCACCACTGCTTTATTTATAAAGATAAATCAAAGAGGAAAAAACCACTCAACTAATGGGTATCTGAAAATAATATTTTTCACAAAGGCTCAGAGATTTAGAAGATTCTCAAGAGATTGGTCATAATATTTAACTAAAGAAGACCTCCAGAGAATAGAGAACTGATATGCAGTGTTGAGTGTAATTAAGTGATATCAAATTTATCAACTATATTTATATAACCAATAAATACAATCCAAGTCACTGCTCCACAACAGCTGCCATCTTTGTACACAGCACTGTACTATACAAAGACAAATACACAGAGATTAAGCTAAAGGGACATTTGCTCTCCTACAATATATACAGCTACTTTGACATAGAATTAATATTATGCATAAATGTGCAAGTTGGAGCAGCTAGTCAAGCCAGGAAAATTTGTTGTATATTCAAGATTGAAATAATCAATCAAACTACTATGCTACTCATTATCTCCCTAAAAAGGAACCTTCAAATTGTCTTACCCAAAACTGACTTGGGGTCAGAACATACAGCTCTATTACTTTAGAATGTGCCAACTTGCTCTTAAGCCCATACCTGAATCATTTTTCTGAACAGACTCATTAACCTTTGCTCAAACATATGCATATGTTCCTAGCAGGTGGCAGCATTCTTTAATCCCTGGTAATATCAAGATAATTCTAGCACAAACACAGAAATGTCAGTGTTGCTAACCTTTTTAATTACACAGCCATATTATCTTCATGTGACATAGGAAATGACACACTGCAAAGTTCTACTTCAAATATCTTGTGCTGAAAGCAAATGCATATGAGGAAGAGAATATGGTGAGTTCAACACAAAAGCCCATGATAGTAAAATGGTGATATAATGGACTTGGTGAGTCCATGAGAATGAAGCTGATAGGAAAGAGCTAACCCAGTGACAAGTGTTGAATTCTCCACCAAAATAGCACAGAAGAGCATCTGATTTCCCACACTTTATCAAGTCAGAAAGTATGACACCAGCCACTGGGAATAAAAAGCATGGAACACATTTTTATAATCTTTCCCCTAAAGAATTAGTAGGAGACCTGTTGGCTTACATATTTTCTTGGTGAGAAATAATGCATTCCTAATAATATATATGTTTGTTATTAGTTTTTAATCTTACTAGCATTAGGCCACCGAAAAGTGATTAATCCTCAAAGCCTGCTTCCCTTCCAGCCCTCTCTCAGCCTCCTGATGCAGACAAAAATTCAAATAGTATCCATAATCTTAGGACCTAATTTTAGATGGCACCTTGGCACAGATACTTAAATTAGGCCCCTGAGGCTGCCTGGTGTGATTTCCAGTCCCAACCCATCATTTTCATGTCAGGGAACTGTAATCATGCTTGTTCCCTCCACTGAAATGTAATCAGTGTGGTGCAATAGGAGTCATTTGATCCAAGTTTGGGCTCTACCCTTTCATTGAGCCTCGGATGTAAGATGGGTCTCCTCTATAAGATGGGGCTAATTGTGCCCACACATTAGAGTTGTTTTTAAAAAAAAAAGCTAAATAAAATACCTGGCCAAATATTTGCCACATAATAATTACTTAACAAATGGTGGCCTGCTGCCCTCCAATTGAATGTGAGGCAGATGATTTATCATCTTTGTATCAACAACACAGAACTTTATATATTGGAAAGTGCTCTTTACTTTAATTTTTAAAAATACTCAACCCATCCCCCAACTACTTCTGCCTTCAACACAGAGGACAATAATACAAAAAATGTTACCAGAGTGCTGCTAAGCAACAAGTGACACTGGAAGATAATAATAAAATGTAAACACAGATAACCTTGTCTTTGACATATGAAGACAGTGATATTGATGGTATAAAGTCATGTGAGTGAAAATATCAAATCTCATGGAATGCTTACATCTTCCAGAATACCCAAAAATAAAGACCATTCTCCATGTTGTGGCTTAGCCATTCTCTGCGATGTTCATTGACTCTGGATCATGACTTGTGGTTTTAAAAAGGCCAGCCTATTACCATAGTTATTACCCAGCACTCAACAGTTATGTCCACGTATAACCAGGTGGGGACATCAAAATAGTGTGAGACTGTGTGAGGTAAAACCTTGCACAAATACGATGCTATGTACAATGTCAAAGCACCTGCCTTGTTGTCCCTAATGCAACTGTACAATCTCAGCAATGTAGCTTGGTCTTAAAGAGACTTAGAAACATATCCCTAGCTGTGTGACAGAGATGCCCAGACTTTGTGTGTAAGATAAAGAAGCCAGAATTTAAAACATAAAGCCAAAGGTGAAGATTATATAAGTTTACCCACATCTTTTTCCCATGTTTTCAATTATTCATAAGTGTATGAGTGAAACAATTTATTTTAAAAATTGCAGGTCTTCTTCAGTTTGTCCCTTACCTGTACTTCTGAAGGACTAGTGTGCCCACCCTATTTTAAAATTAAATCACCATTCTAGTATAAATACTTCTTCTGTAAATCTTACAAAAGAATAATTAAATTGCACAAATTTCATTTTCAGTGCAATCAGAACACATATAATCTGTAGACTCCAAATCTTTGAAAGAGCTCCCAAAAGCAGCTGAGATGAGGCAGAGGATGCCCAAGAAGTAACAAGAAGAAGCGTGAGGGATGGTACAAAGGCCCAGCTGACAGATCTCAGGAATTGCCAATAAAAGGTACCCTTCTCAAAGATGAGGAGCTCATCCTATAGTAAACTGTTTCTCTTGTTTGTCAGAATGAGAGCAGGAACTGGAGTAAACAAGACTGGAGGGAAAGGGCCTCCAGGGCTCAATCTGATTTGGACAATGAGGAAATAAGGCTACACTCACAAAAAAAAAAAAAAAAAAAAAAAAGTAAAGCAGAGATGAGCTATAATTTCAGGAAGCAGTCTGTCTCTGTAGCAGTAAAAACAAGAAAGCCCTTTGAGTGTAAAATCTGGAAGACTATGCAAAGTTAAATAATTTTTTTAACTTTTTTTCTCTTCTGCTAATTTTTTTAACATTTACCTTTTCCTCTTTTAATGTTTTTTAAACTAGTTTATCTTAATAACTTTCTTTTTAAAAAATCTTTTTTGAACCTTTATTATTATAGTCATATTTTATCCTTCATTGTATCTAACTTTATTCTTTGTATACACATAGGGTTTTTTCTTCTAAAAAATTTGGGGTACAACTTCTTCTAATAGATCAAAATACACCCTAAATCTAGCACTGGGCTTCATCTAGATTCCAGCTCAAGCAAGTTCTCTCCACTTTCTTTTTTTTTTATTATTCTCCCAACCAACTTACCTTATCAACTCGTTTGTTAGAAAATTTAAAAAAAATTTTTTTTCATCTTTATAGTCATATTCCATCCCTTCATTGTGTTTACCCTTATATATGTTTTTCATTCTTTAAAATTTTGGGAGGTAGTTTCTTCTAAGAGACCAAAATACTCCCAAAATTAAGTGGGTGACCATGTTCTAGTCACCAGTATAATACATATATGTATATATTTTCTTTTTTTATATTTTTTTCTTTATTTGTGTTCTCTTTTGTTTTTAATTTTTTTTCTCTTTTCTGAACTTCATTTTACCCCCTTTCTCCACCCCCCCCAACGATTTGGGGTCTCTTCTGATTTGGTTAAAGCACACCTTCCTGGGGTCTTTGCCACTGTTTTAGTATTACATTTGCTCCTTCATATATTTTTTTAATTTTTTTATCTATTTATTTGACAGACAGAGATCACAGGTAGGCAGAGAGGCAGGCAGAGAGAGAAGAAGGGAAGCAGGCTCCCCACTGAGCAGAGAGCCCGATGTGGGGCTTGATCCCAGGATCCTGGGTTCATGACCGGAGCCGAAGGCAGAGGCCTAACCCACTGAGCCACCCAGGTGCCCCCATATATTATTATCTGGACAAAATGACAAGGCGGAAAAACTCATCACAAAAAAAAGAACAGGAGGCAGTACTGAAGGCTAATAACCTAATCAATACAGACATTGGTAATATGTCAGATCTGGAATTCAGGACGATGATTCTCAAGGTTCTAGCCAGGCTCAAAAAAGGCATGGAAGATATTAGAGAAACCCTGTCTGGAGAAATAAAAGCCCTTTCTAGAGAAATAAAAAAAAACTAAAATCTAACCAAGTTGAAATAAAAAAAGCTATTAATGAGGTGCAATTAAAAATGGAGGCTCTTACTGCTAGGATAAATGAGGCAGAAGAAAGAATTAGTGATATAGAAGACCAAACAACAGAGAATAAAGAAGCTGAGCAAAAGAGAGAGAAACAACTACTGGAAAATGAGGGGAGAATTCCAGAGATAAATGATACCATAAGACGAAACAACATTAGAATAATGGGGATTCCAGAAGAAGAAGAAAGAGAGAGGGGAGCAGAAGGTATATTGGAGGGAATTATTATAGAGAATTTCCCTAATATGGCAAAGGGAACAAGCATCAAAATTCAGGAGGTACAGAGAATCCTCCACAAAATCAATAGGAATAGGTCCACACCCCATCATCTAATAGTGAAATTTACAAGTCTTAGTGAAAAAAGAGAAAATCCTGAAATAAGCCCGGGACAAGAAGTTTGTAACATACAATGGTAAAAATATTAGATTGGCAGCAGACTTATCCACAGAGACCTAGCAGGCCAGAAAGAACTGGCATGATATATTCAGAGCACTAAATGAGAAAAACATGCAGCCAAGAATACTATATCCAGCTAGGTTATCATTGAAAATAGAAGAAGAGATAAAAAGCTTCCAAGACAAACAAAAACTGAAAGAATTTGCGAACACCAAACCAGCTCTACAGGAAATATTGAAAGGGGTCCTCTAAAAGCAAAGAGAGACCCTAAAAATAGTAGATTAAAAAAGAACAGAGACAATATACAGTAACAATCACCTTACAGGCAATACAATGGCACTAAATTCATATCTCTCAATAGTTACCCTGAACATAAATGGGCTAAATGCCCCAATCAAAAGAGGGTTTCAGAATGGATAAAAAAAAAAAAAGCCCATCAATATGCTGCCTACAAGAAATTCATTTTAGACACGAAGACACCTCCAGATTGAAATTGAGGGGATGGAAAACAATTTACCATGCTAATGGACATCAGAAGAAAGCTGGGGTGGCAATCCTTATATCAGCTCAATTAGATTTTAAGCCAAAGACTATAATAAGAGATGAAGAAGGACACTTCATCATACTCAAAGGGTCTGTCCAACAAGAAGATCTAACAATTTTAAATATCTATGCCCCTAACATGGGAGCAGCCAACTATATAAACCAATTAATAACAAAATCAAAGAAACACATTGACAAGAATACAATAATAGTTGGAGACTTTAACACACCCCTCACTGAAATGGACAGATCATCCAAGCAAAAGATCAACAAGGAAATAAAGGTCTTAAATGACACACTGGACCAGATGGACATCACAGATATATTCAGAACATTCCATCCCAAAGCAACAGAATACACATTCTTCTCTAGTGCCCATGGAACATTCTCCAGAATAGATCACATCCTGGGTCATAAATCAGGTCTCAACAGGTATCAAAAGATTGGGATCATTCCCTGCATATTTTCAGACCACAATGCTCTGAAGCTAGAACTCAATCACAAGAGGAAATTTGGAAAGAGCACAAATACATGGAGACTCAACAGCATCCTTCTAAAGAATGAATGGGTCAACCAGGAAATTAAAGAAGAATTGAAAAAAACCATGGAAACAAATGGTAATGAAAACACAATGGTTCAAAATCTGTGGGACACAGCAAAGGCAGTCCTGGGAGGAAAATATATAGCGATACAAGCCTTTCTCAAGAAACAAGAAAGGTCTCAAATACACAACCTAACCCTACACCTAAAGGAGCTCAAGAAAGAACAACAAAGAAAGCCTAAACCCAGCAGAAGAAGAGAAATAATAAAGGTCAAAGCAGAAATCAATGAAATAGAACCAAAAAAAATTATAACAAATCAACGAAACTAGGAGCTGGTTCTTTGAAAGAATAAGATTGATAAGCCCCTGGCCAAACTTGTCAAAAGGAAAAGAGAAAGGACCCAAATAAATAAAATCATGAATGAAAGAGGAGAGATCACAACCAACACCGAAGAAATACAAACAATCATAAGAACATATTATGAGCAACTCTATGCCAACAAATTTGACAACCTGGAAGAAATGGATGTTTTCCTAGAGACATATAAACTGCCAAAACTGAACCAGAAAGAAATAGAAAACCTGAATAGGCCTGTAACCAGTAAGGAGACTAAAACAGTCATCAAAAATCTCCAAACAAACAAAAGCCCAGGGCCAGATGGCTTCCCAGGGGAATTCTACCAAACATTTAAAGAAGAATTAATTCCTATTCTCCTGAAACTGTTCCAAAAAATAGAAATGGAAGGAAAACTTCCAAACTCATTTTATGAGGCCAGCATCACCTTGATCCCAAAACCAGATAAGGATCCCATCAAAAAAGAGAGTTATAGACCAATATCCTTGATGAACACAGATGCAAATATTCTCACCAAAATACTAGCCAATAGGATCCAACAGTACGTTAAAAGGATTATTCACCACGACCAAGTGGGATTTATTCCAGGGTAGCAAGGTTGGTTCAACATCCGCAAATCAATCAATGTGATACAATACATTAGCAAAAGAAAGAACAAGAACCATATGATACTCTCAACAGATGCTGAAAAAGCATTTGACAAAGTACAGCATCCCTTCCTGATCAAAACTCTCCAAAGTTAGGGATAGAGGGCACATACCTCAATATTATCAAAGCCATCTATGAAAAACCCACTTCGATTATCATTCTCAATGGAGAAAAGCTGAGAGCTTTTCTGCTAAGGTCAGGAACACGGCAGGGATATCCATTATCACCACTGCTATTCAACATAGTACTAGAAGTCCTAGCCTCAGCAATCAGACAACAAAAAGAAATTAAAGGCATCCAAATCGGCAAAGAAGTCAAACTATCACTCTTTGCAGATGATATGATACTATATGTGGAAAACCCAAAAGACTCCACTCCAAAACTGCTAGAGCTTGTAAAAGAATTCAGTAAAGTGTCAGGATATAAAATCAATGCACAGAAATCAGTTGCATTTCTTTACACCAACAACAAGATAGAAGAAAGAGAAATTAAGGAGTCAGTCCCATTTACAATTATACCCAAAACCGTAAGATACCTAGGAATAAACCTAACCAAAGAGGCAAAGAGTCTATACTCAGCAAATGATAAAGTACTCATGAATGAAATTGAGGAAGACACAAAGAAATGGAAAAATGTTCCATGCTCATGGATTGGAAGAATAAATATTGTGAAAATGTCTATGCTACCTAAA
Organism: Taxidea taxus jeffersonii; assembly: GCA_003697995.1. Lineage (NCBI taxonomy): Eukaryota > Metazoa > Chordata > Mammalia > Carnivora > Mustelidae > Taxidea > Taxidea taxus. The sequence goes on along the minus strand of ML106272.1, from coordinate 26,206 downwards.
GCTATCTACACATTTAATGCAATGCCTATCAAAATCCCATCCAATTTTTTCAAAGAAATGGAACAAATAATCCTAAAATTTATATGGAACCAGAAAAGACCTCGAATAGCCAAAGGAATATTGAAAAAGAAAGCCAAAGTTGGTGGCATCACAACTCCAGACTTCAAGCTCTATTACAAAGCTGTCAGCATCAAGACAGTATGGTGCTGGCACAAAAACAGACACATGGATCAATGGAACAGAATAGAGAGCCCAGAAATAGACCCTCAACTCTATGGTCAACTAATCTTCGACAAAGCAGGAAAGAATATCCAATGGAAAAAAGACAGCCTCTTCAACAAATGGTGTTGGGGAAATTGGACAGCCACATGCAGAAAAATGAAATTGGGCCATTTCCTTACACCACACACGAAAATAGACTCAAAATGGATGAAGGACCTCAGTGTGAGAAAGGAATCCTTGAGGAGAACATAGGTAGCACCTCTTCGACCTCAACCGCAGCAACTTCTCCCTAGGAATAACGCCAAAGGCAAGGGAAGCAAGGGAAAAAATGAACTATTGGGACTTCATCAAGATCAAAAGCTTTTGCACAGCAAAGGAAACAGTCAACAAAACCAAAGGACAACTGACAGAATGGGAGAAGATATTTGCCAATGACATATCAGATATCAGATAAAGGGCTAGTATCCAAAATCTATAAAGAGCTTAGTTAATCCAATCAAGAAATGGGCAGAGGACATGAACAGACATTTCTGCAAAGAAGACATCCAGATGGGCAACAGACACATGAATAAGTGCTCCACATCACTGGGCATCAGGGAAATACAAATCAAAACCACAATGAGATACCACTTCACACCAGTCAGAATGGCTAAAATGAACAAATCAGTAAATGACAGATGCTGGTGAGGATGTGGAGAAAGGGGAATCCTCCTACACTGTTGGTGGGAATGCAAGCTGGTGCAACCACTCTGGAAAACAGCATGGAGGTTCCTCAAAAAATTGAAAATAGAGCTACCTTATGACCCAGCAATTGCACTACTGGGTATTTACCCTAAAGATACAACCGTAGTGATCCGAAGGGGCACGTGTACCCGAATGTTTATAGCAGCAATGTCCACAATAGCCAAGTTATGGAAGGAACCTAGATATCCATCAACAGATGAATGGATAAAGAAGAGGTGGTATATATATACAATGGAATACTATTCAGCCATCAAAAGAAATGAAATCTTACCATTTGCGACGACATGGATGGGACTAGAGCGTATTATACTTAGCGAAATAAGTCAATCGGAGAAAGACAACTATCATATGATCTCCCTAATATGAGGAAGTGGAGATGCAACGGGGGTGGGGCTTAAGGGGGTAGGAAAATAAAAAATGAAAGAAGATGGGATCGGGAGGGAGACAAACCAAAAGAGACTCTTAATGTCATAAAACGAACTGGGGGGGGGGGGGTGGTGTTGGGAGAGGGTGGTGGGGTTATGTTATATGTTTATATAAAAATAAAAAAATTTTAATAAAAAAAAAATCTGGAAGACTAGTCTGGGCATCCTGCCCCCATCCCCACCATTACCAAGAACAGCCCATAAGGAGCTCACCCAGGAGAATAAGATGGATTAAAATATAAATAATAAAAAGATATAGGAAAATACTGATACAAATTTAATATAAGAAAAATAGAAATCCTCACCAGAAAAACAGTGCCAGGGAGCAGATTGAAATTGAGACAAAGCATTTTGCCAGGGTTTATTTTTCAATAATAATAAAATAAATACCTCCCTGAATGAGGACCACAATGTGAAAATGCAGACATTCAAGGAAAATATGTGAAGCAACAGAAATATTGCTATTCCCAGGCATTCTTATTAAGGACATTAATGAGATACAAACCGTACGAGAAGTAGAGACACATTTAGCAATACAAACAAAGTGCTTTCTTGATTTTTATTGACTAATAGCATGATCATATCAATTTATTTTTAGCTCATGTTTGGGAACTAATAGATGCCTAAAAATGTAGAAGGCCTCAGAATGTTACAATTATGAAAGTAACCACCAAAACAAAATTTCAAACCTTAACAAATTACAGAACTATGCACAAACAAAAAGAAAACAAAGAGTCAACCACATACTTTTATAAAAACAGAAAATCAAAAACAAACTGTAAAATATAATTCAAACCAATTGTATCTGCTAACATCAAAAAATGTAAATGTTTAAATTATGTATGAAAAAAATATTTTCAGATTGCCTCACAAGACAAAGTCAAATTCTTTTTTTTATTTTATTTTATTTTTCAGTGTTCCAAGATTCATTGTTTATGCACCACACCAATGTTCTATGCAATACGTGCCCTCCTTAATACCCACCACCAGAAATCAAAGAGACATATCTTTTAAAAGTGATTCATAGAAATAGATAAAAAGACTGAGCAGAGTAACTGCTAAGACATAAACAAAGCAGGGATCACAATATTAATACTAGACAAGTTGGAATTAAGACTCCAAAGCATTAAATGAAAAAAAGAAGGGCACTTGGTAACACTAAATTTCCTGTTCAAACTGAAGAGTTTCGATTTATGAACACCTATTCACCAGATAACTTAGCAGCAATATTCATAAAGCAGAAATCTTGTAAGCTTTGGTGAGAAATAGAGATACTTTAGTAGTAGGAGATAAAGTCATTTTTCTTAGTCCTTGACAGCAGTCATTAGACAAAACAAAAACAAAAAAGAGAACAAGAACAAGACAAATGGATAAGGAAGATGTGGTCCATATATACAATGGAGTATTATGCCTCCATCAGAAAGGATGAATACCCAACTTTTGTATCAACATGGACGGGACTGGAAGAGATTATGCTGAGTGAAATAAGTCAAGCAGAGAGAGTTAATTATCATATGGTTTCACTTATTTGTGGAGCATAAGGAATAACACGGAGGACATTGGGAGTTGGAGAGGAGAAGGGAGTTGGGGGAAATTGGAGGAGGAGACAAACCATGAGAGACTGTGGACTCTGAAAAACAAAGTGAGGGTTTTGGAGGGGAGGGGGGTAGGAAGTTGGGTGAGCCTGGTGGTGGGTATCATGGAGGACACGTATTGCATGGAGCACTGGGTGTGGTGCATAAACAATGAATTTTGGAACACTGAAAAGAAATTAAAAAGTAAATAAAATTTTAAAAAAATTAAAATAAAATAAATAATTTAAAAAAATTTTTAAAAGAATAAGCATATGGAAGATCTAAATAACAAAGTTGATGAAGTGGAAATGGTCCTGGTTGATATGTACCAAATTTATTTCCCTGAAATAAAGAGTGAATTTTATTTCAGTTCCCACAAAACAGTCATAAAAATTGACCCTGTATTGGGCCACAAATAAAACCTCAGTAAATTCCAAAAATAAAAATAGAACAGATAGCTTTTTCCCATCACAGTAGAATTAAACTAGAATCTAATTACCAAAGAAGATAAAATGGCCATTTCACCCCTAAATATTATTTTTTTCTTAAACACTTATTGTTCCAAAGAGAACTAGACTGAAGTAACAAAAGTTCTAGAACACACAGATGAGGAAAACTACAGTCATCAGAACTTTAAAAAATCAGCTAAGACAGTTTCAGAGAATAAGTTAATAACCTTAGCCACCTACTCATCTTAAAACAGAATAAAATAATTAATTATATATTCTATTTTAAAATTACAGTAAGATAAAACAAAGGAAAAACAATAATAATAACAACAAAAATCAATGAATTACAAACTCAAAAACATTTTGAACCAATAAAGTAAAAATCATTCTTCAGTGGGGACAGGAGGATGGTAATAACATATAAATCATTCTTTATCTTACATTTTTAAAGGAGTTGTAAGTATTAAAAGGGAAAATGACAGATGCACAGAAAGTTAAAGAATCACAGAGATTGCTTTGTTAAAATCCATACAAACTTGAAAATTTAAATAAAATAATATTCTAGGGAAATAGAATTTACCCAAACTGAGCCAAAAAAAAAATTAAAAATTTAAGCATATTGATTTCCATAAAGGAAATAGAAAAGTTAAACTCACTATATGGGCAAAAATCCAACAGCTTAATAACATGCTCTATTAAGAAATTTAAATGGAGACAGACATTGTTGTGCATTACTAGTGGTAATATAACCCTTGTGTTGATCAATGTTAGAATATATTTTAAAAATAAAAATAAAATAAATAAATAATAAATAAATAAATAAAAATACATATACACTTTGACCCTCAGATTCCTATTCTCAAAAATTATCTCACAGATATACCTAAGCAATGTTTGAATTGGTAGATTTGTAAGGTTAATAATATAGGTTTGGAGATGACAAATGTCTTTCAGTAGAGATTAGTTAAGTACATGACAGCTCAGGCTAACAATAGAAGATCCTAGAGTAGTGAAAAAAATTGTATAGTTCTCTATGTACTAATATGGAAACATTACTGAGATATGTTGTTAAATGAGAAGGTAAGATGAAAAGCAGTATAAGTAAAGAGCACTATAAGTAGTACAAATGTACATGTGAAAAAGACAGGGCATGTTTTTATTTCCTGGCATTTGACAAGAAAATTCCTAAAAAAAAAAAGTAAACGCTAATAACAGTAATAACAGTAAAAAAGTTGGGGAGGGTATGTGCTATGGTGAGTGTGGTGAAGTGTGTAAACCTGGCAATTCACAGACCTGTACCCCTGGGGCTAATAATACATCATATGTTAATTTTAAAATTTTAAAATTTTTTTTAAAAACAGCAAAAGAAGGATGAGGCACTAGAAAGAAAACTTGGGTAGTAAATTTTACTGTTTCCCTTTATTTTTGTTTAAGATTTATCTATGTATTTGAGAGACTGTACATGAGCAGGCACACATGCACAGAACAGCCAGAAGGGCAAAGAGAGAGAGAGAGTATCCCCAGCAGACTCTCAGCACAACACAGAGCCCAGTGTGAGCTCGATCTCAGGTCCCTGAGATCATGACCTGAACTGAAACCAAGAGTCCTACACTCAGCTGACTGAGCCACCCAGGCGCCCCTTTCTTTATTATTTTTAATAAACAAAAAATGTTTTAAATGAAGAAATAAATTTGGATCATAAATAAATTTGGGTCATCTAATAAAACTGGATTATATACTTAAAGCCCCAGCTTATAACAAATCACTCCAATAAAATTATTTTCCCAATATTGTATAAATCTGGGTTTTCTTTACAGCATCACATATAGACCAAAATTTATTCTAAAACAAAGAGCAATTTTTCCACCAACTTAATGAACTAAATCATATTTAAGACTGTTATAAAGACATTCACACATTTGCATAATTTTCTCAAAGGTAATTTTTTTCAAAAACCATAGAAATTTGAGATTTAGTACTTTAACCTTGATGCATCTTCATTAAAACTTCATTTTCAAATGTGTTTGTCACTAACACTTGTTTATATTTTTATTTTTATTTTTTTTAAAGATTTTATTTATTTATTTGTCAGAGAGAAAGAGTGAGAGCAAGCACAGGCAGACAGAGGCAGAGGGAGAAGCAGGCCCCCTGCTGAGCAAGGAGCACGATGTGGGACTTGATCCCAGGATGCTGGGATCATGACCTGAGCCAAAGGCAGCCGCTTAACCAACTGAGCCATCCAGTCCTCCCTATATTTTTAAACTCCATTTTGAGGTGTCTAACAAAAGTTCTCTGCAAAAGAAATATGAAACTGTTCATAATACTTGCCAAGTTAAGACAATGAAACTATGGAAATCACTAGATTTGGAGTCAGAAAATATGGGCTTGAATCTCAAAGCTCAGTATAAATTCTTAACTTTTCTTTAGGAGCCAACAACTGAGCGAACAAGTGAACTGAGCTATTGCAACTCCTCCAGAGTCCTTATTGCCCCTCCCTCCAGCCACATCTCACCCTCTCACATTCTGTTGTCTCCAAGACCTAGAGAGCAGGTCCGCTGTCCAATGGCCTGTTTACCATTGTCACTGAGGATATTTTGAATCTGATCATTCTTTGCTAGGGACTGGCCTGTGTATTGCACAATGGTTAGCAGAATCCCTGGCTTCTACTCACCAGATGCCAGTAGCACTCACTCCAGTTGTAACAATTAAAAAATGTCACCAGATATCATCAAATGTCCCCTAGTGTAATAAAGAGTGAGATTCTCATGTGTAAAGATCTTTCCCTAAGTCTCTCACTAACACAGATGAAGAACTAGAATCAAGGTCTAGCTCTGCCCCTTACTGGCTAAATGACCTTGGACAAGTTATTCAATCTCTCTGAACTTGGGTTTCCTCAATGGTAAAATACTTGTAGCAACATCTGCTCCCAGGAGTAAATGTAAATGATTTATTTCATGCCAACACCTAGAAAATACCTGTCCCTAAATAACCTTTCGATACATGTAGCTACATCTACCTTTGCAGCTTATTCTTTTTTCTTTATCTTAGAACCATCTGAAAAGTGAGCCTACACAGGACAGCGCTCCCCACTCCAAGGAATTGCTGTTTGAACAACCGAGTTACTTAACCTGTGTAATGGGCATTTTATTTTCATTCTATTTGCTTAACTGTACAAATATATATGTGGTTCACATTAAGTTACTAGAGAATAGTGACATATGCGGCTTAGTTGAGGATCACCCTAAACTTCTGCTAACACTAAAGAGCAGAATGCTCAAATTTGAAAAGAGATGAAAACACAAAATGCAACAGCTTTAATGAAAAGGAGCTTGGAGACAATATAACCGAACCGAAGTTACTTGCTGCCCTAGTTCATCCCTCTCACCCCTCCCTCAACATTTTAAAAAAGCAAATCAAAGACCCAAACAAAATCACCCTCCCCAAAAGATGAGAAATCATTACAAATGAAACAGCATGTCCCATGCTTAATATTCCAATAAAAATTAGAAGAGCTATAAGAGCAAAAGGCAGGTGTAACACAATTCAGAAAAAGAATTACTTTAGAAAAAGTTTCAAACACATTGCTCTTTATTTTCAAATAAAGAGGACAAAAATTCCTCAAATAAAAAAATTTGAAGAGAGAAAAGAAAATATAAGACAACAGAAAGAGATAGAGAGCTGTCCATTCTCAGGAATGAATGAGATAATGGCTTAGCACTTGATAGAATGGAACATTCATGATCCTTCCAGTAAGGTAGTTTTACCTTGACTCCACACTACCAGCTAGTTGTGTGAACCCTGAGCAAAGTGAAATCCCTCTCTGACCTGTTTCCTCAGCTATAAAATCAAGATAAAAGCTACTTCACTGGGTTACCATAAAAATTAAACAGAATAACTTAGCCTCGTAAGAGGCTCCAGGGCACACTCAATAAATGACTTTCCTTACATTCATCTGTTCATCTCTGTTTGTCCCTTTCCTTGTCTGTCCCTCTCCATTTCTCTGTCAGACTCTCTCTTAATTTTTCTCCTTTGTTGTTAAAGAAATACATACCTAACTCTTAGTCATCTGTGATAATAAGAAGATAAATAAGAAAAATTGAAATCTACATACAAATTATTCAAAGAACTCCCTAAACCATTAATTTCAATCAACTTTCCCAGCCAGAATTTTTCCACAGTCCATAATAGAATCTATACTAATGTACCAAATTTAGATATTCTACAAAGCCAATAAGAGAAAAGAGCAAAAAGTGTGAGCCCATAATTTGGTTAATAGGGAAATCTCCCTTATTCTAAGATCATTGCATAAATATGATCTGTTTGTACCAGCTCAGTCAAAGCACTGAATAATGATACAATGGGATGAGTAAAGCAAGGAGATAGAAAACATCCTGGTAACATTGCTCTGGAAAGTAGACTGTTGACTTCACTGCTTGGGTCATTCTCTGTTATGCTCTAGACCAGTGCTGTCTTACAATATAGGAAACCCTGCTTATTCTGCAATGAAGGAAATGTTCTATATCTGTGTTGTCTATTATAGTGACCCAATAACCATGTATGGTTACTGAGCACAAGAAATTTTACTAGTATAACTAAGGAGCTAGATTTTTTATTTTATTTTGATTAATTCAGATATAAATGTAAATAGCCTTATGTGGCTAGTAGCTACCATATTGAACAGTACAGATCCGGGCTAATTAAGTCAAATAATATGGTAAATGGAAATAATTTCATTTAGACTCATTTTCTCCATCTTAACAAGTTTCTTCTCATTAATGGTGATTATGTCCCTCTCTGGATAGTGACCAAGTCGTAATAGTGGAAGATGTCAGTTTCTATTGCTCTGTCTGCTCCTGCGCATACTACCACAGGGGGATTAAAAACACTGAAATGGCCAAAGAGGGAGTTATTGTCAATGAGCAAATCTTGACTATTGACTGGGTACATTGTGCAATACATTTAAATATCTCTCCATGCTTTGCACAATATGATAGAAGATATTCTCATACACATTCTCTCCACAGCTTCAACAAGGTGTGTCCTAAGGCTGTTTCTCATTCTGTTCCTAAACATAGTTCATAACTTGCCCCAGAGTACAAATCTTGAGGGAGGTATTATTATTCCATACAAGTTCACAGCTTTTGGGGGTCTAGAAAGAAATACTTGGATTTCAAAAGAAGGAATTAACTGCAAACCTAAATCTTTAATATTTTTTTCAGCTATGATTTTAATAAGTATTGGGCACCTGTAAATTCTAGTATGTTCTCTTGGAATGTACTTGAACACAGACATCTATACGTCCAGGTAAATGCAGAGCTGTGACCCTGCAAAGGTAGCCAAAGAGAAAATAAGAACAATAACTTTTTGGGAATCTTGAGGACCCTTCTAAGGAACTCACGCTTGAAGGAACTCTTACCTCTTCTACAAAGTAAATAGCACTGATGAACTTCCCTAACCTAAGTTAATGCTACCCTCCACAGTTCCTGACCTCCACGATGCTATCACAATATTTTCCATAGTAAGAGATGTGCCACCTGCTGGGCACAAAGTACATATAGCTCTTAGTTGTAAATCAATCTTTGTTAGAGTGTTTTATCATGGGATTTTAAGCAAATGTCCCTTAAAGGAAGAGACCATCTTATTATGTTTATTCATAATGCCTAACAGTCCCCTCATACATCGTTAGTGCTTATTAGGTATCTGTCAATTATATAAGAATAAACACACCATAATTAGGATATATAGAACTCCAAGTATGCCATATTACCCTTGAATTACTTGAAAAAATTTTTTAAATATTTTTAAAAATAGTAATGCTTAATTTACAGGAGCCCTTCAAATTATTGTCATCCCTAAATGAAAACGATATTTAAGAACCATAGCTTCTCTCCCAAGGAATATTTCTTTTAATGTGTTCTCTTGCTCAAAATAAAATGCAAAAACCAATCCTTCCTGTATACTTCATTTCTTCTTTATTTAATTCTTATTTACAGAAATCTTTCCCCAAATTCATCTAATATTAATTTTCGCTCCCTACAATCCAATCTCTAGCTAATGATTTTCCTAATTCCATGTCATTGCTGAATGTCAGGTCAGACTAAGTCAACTCTTTTGAGAAGGGTTTCCTGTTCCTGTAGTTGGTATATAGGGTGGCTACAGGAATTTAACTTCAAACCTTAGAACAACTGTGACATCTGAGACTCACCCTGATGGAAAAGATTGGCCTTGGGTTTTCCACATTCAGAGCAGTGAAGGGCTTTGTGGGGATCCAATTAAAGTGACAAGAGTAGATATTTTTTTAACTCTTGTTTAATTTTTTTAATTTTTAGATTCATTCATTCAATTGTTAATTGAATGAATGAATCTAAAAATTAAAAATTTAAAAATTGCTAATTGAATTAATGAATCTAAAAATTAAAAAATTTTTAACAATTGAATTAGTAAATATGAAAAAAGGAATAAGATCTATATGGTGTCTAGGAAAAGTGGCACTAACAAACAAAAATCTAGCAGATGAGAATGTTCTGGTCACTAAACATAGCAAAATCTCATCTGTGACCTAGAGAAAATAACCCTCCATGGTCTTTGAATTTCATTCCTTCTGTGTCTACTCACTAATAAACCTTCCAGTTACAAAGTCTATGTATTACCTTAGTGCCAAGATAAATGTCCTTTATATGATCACAGGAAATGAAATCTAACTTTGTAAATTAATAAATAGTATACTCTCAACCTCAGTCACTTCCCTGAGCCTCATCAAACCTGAGTCACCGACAAGTTTGGTTTCTAGGATTGCCCACTACAGTTCTGACTCTGCAAACTCTAAGAAGTCCCTTTTAGTATCTTCAACTCATCTTTATCCTCAACACTCTATCTGAAAACAGCTTGACAAGTCCCACTCTTTTTACTATAGTTACGAATCTTTTTCTTGTTTAAGACCCTAGAGAAGCTATGAAAGATGGCCATTTGCCAACTGCCAATAAATATGATGTTGAAACTCCTCATTTCTTGATTTTGTGGATTACTATTCTATATTCAAACAACCCTACATTTGGTTTTGAAGCAAAACATCTTCTGAATCAAATGCATTAACCCTACAGAGACCTGACAGATGGAAAGTGGATACATTTG
>ML106272.1:0-15261 GCA_003697995.1 Taxidea taxus jeffersonii | reverse complement strand
ACACACACACACACACACACAGGTAGTGAGATTCAAGAGGAAAGAACAAATTTGACCATCCATTTATATTTATTAGAATACTTCTCCTACTGGTTGCTCCACCTGAAATCTGTTCTCTAGCTCTGATCCTGGATGGTCTATGCCCAAGTTTTAGAATCCAACTCTAGCTCTTGACTTACAGACTGTGTCCTTGAACAGAAGAGATTGCAGACTGTAAAATGCATAATAATGAAGACTTGAAGATAAGCACAAGTCCAAGATGTGGTGAAAAATTGGTTCAGATGGAAAGAAACTATATTCTAGGCAAACAAGCACATTTCTTGCATTAATTTTAGATTTCAACCAGCCTTGACCTATCCCTGCTGCCAGCTATGTTATTTTTGAGCAAAGCACCAGAATTTGTGGGGAAAGCCACTAAATATTTCATAAGGTAATAAAAATGTTAGCAGGCCAAAGTATTCTTTAACCCATTTGGGGGAGAAAAAAGTCAGACCTAAAGACCTCCCAGTGATTTGGTTAAATCAGTCTTGTTCCAATGTCCAAAAGAGATTGTAAATAGAAATAACCACAAATGATGCACAACCTTTAAAGGAAAGCTAACCCAGAGGTCAGTTTGCCACTGGGATACTCAGCACTTGTCTGGACTCCTAGTTCCATTGTCCATAAAAATAAATATCCCTCTCCACAGCAGCCACAAGCTCAAAAGTTCATTTTCTTCTGTTTCTATTGACTCAGAATCCCTGGCTCTCTTGCAATCCATAGGACCCTCAGTTCCTTTACCAGTTTCTAAAGGAAAGCTACCATTCAAATCAAGTGCTTTATGATATGGGAGGCTTCCTGAAGACTCAGGGTGCACATGGGGTTGCATTGCCTCCCAGAGCTCACATACTCCTGGAATCTCCTGGTTTCACCCTCAAATACCCCCAGGACAACCAATGAAACAATGACTTCCATTAACCACATGAAACGGATTTAGAACATACCCTGGCCCCTTTGGGCAGAGTAGGAGGGGATAACTAGTGTTACCCTAAACTCACAAAATTGCTTTGTCTCAAAGATACTTTTCATTTTCTCAAGAGAATTCCAGTGACTTTAATTTTCTCCAGTTCATTACACTAGGACATTCAAAATGGTGGTCTTGGGCAGAGTTGGAAACCAACATTTGTGAGTGTTTATGATGTGCCAATCACTTCATGTTTACCTTCTACACTCCTCACAAATCCAACCCTGTGCAGTCTGCATCATACAAAATAGGAAACTTAGGTTCAAAAAACTTTCCATTATACTCCAGATCTCAACACAAGTAAACGTTGGAACTGGAACCTACTCAACCCAACTGATGGCAAAACCCAAACTTTCCCCTAACCTCCAACTGCCCCTACACTTAACCTCTTATCAAAAACCACCCACTCAACCAGCTCCAGATTAATGCCTCAAGCTATGAATACACTGAGGAGCTGAAAAAGTAGCAGAGGAAGTCCAAGCTGTATCAATAGACAGCTCCACTCCCTCTTCTTTTCTCTCCCCAAAGAGAAATCCCAAATTCCAAGTCCTCCTCTGAGAAGCATTGCTACTGTCCTGTAAAAAATTTTCAGGTGGGACGCCTGGGTGGCTCAGTTGGTTAAGCGGCTGCCTTTGGCTCAGGTCATGATCCCAGTGTCCTGGGATCAAGTCCCACATCGGGCTCCTTGCTCGGCAGGGAGCCTGCTTCTCCCTCTGCCTCTGTCTGCCTCTCTGTCTGCCTGTGCTCGCTCGCTCGCGCTCTCTCTCTCTCTCTAATAAATAAATAAAATCTTACAAAAATTTTTTAAAAAACAATTTTTTTCAGGTGACTCCAGCAAGGCATGTTAAGAAATGAAAAGCCTGTACTTCACTGATCGGCAGCTAACAAAAAACAAGGGAGCCCTTTTGGACCTTCTGCTTGGAGACAAAGAAGAGGAAAAAGAGGAGAAGGAGGAGTTGGGGGGGGGAGAGAAAGAAGAAGAGGAATAAGGAGGAGGAGGAAGAGAGGAGGGAAAGAAAGAGGAAAAGCAAGGGGGGAGGGGAGGGAGGGAGGGAGGAGGAGGATGGAGACAGGGGAAGGAGGAGGGGGGGAAAGAGAAGAAGGAGGAGGAAAAGAAGACAAAGAGGAAGCAGGAGGAGGAGGGCTTCATCCATATACATACCGTTTACAGTCTCCATATCCACCGTTTTAGAAAACCTAACCAACTAACTGCCCAGCCCATTTTTATCTCACATCTATGCTGACATTTCCCAATTGCAAAAACCATAGGGGATACATTTACAAATACAACAATGAGAGAAGGAAAAACCTTTCATGTTTGGCCTAACATACATCTTTAAATATTTCTTTCTTGGAGAAGCAGATGTTTGTTGCTACCCTGTACAATGACTGAGAAAGAAAATACTTATTTCCTTTTGAAAGCATCTAATCTCAAGATGCCACAGCCATCTTCTGTGGAATTTCCCTGTGTGTTATGCATGTTCTCCCACTGAATTCCTGTGTGTGTGCGTGTGTGTGTGTATGTGTTTATGAGTTTGTTGGGGGCAGTGGGATGTGACCTAGAGAATAAAGGAAAACCTGTTAGAAAATTCCCTGGGATATACAAAATAAGAACTAACACCAGCCAACAACCTGCTAAATCATTTAAGCACCATCTTTAGGTGATACAGCATGACTTATACAATAAAAATATGGAAAAAGTATAAATATCCATCAACAGGGAAAGTAATAAATTACCATGCAGTCACATTAAATCTTGTGCAATCAGTACAAATAAATAAATTAGAGCCTTAGGAACAATGTCAATAGTATTTTGTATAAAGAAAAAATAGAGAAAAATATGTATAATGGAAGAGTATGATATATATAATGTGTCTATGAGTTTTATTATAATTAAATATATTCCATTCTATTCCATTCTGTTATATATAACTGGGTCATGTGATTTATGCCCAGTAAAGGAGATTTGTAAGGTGTTAACAGCAATTGTCTCTGAATGTCTGGGACTAAGGTGCCTTGACTTCTTTTATTGGCTTCTCTGTGTTTTCCGTTCCTGCTATAATGAATATGTATTTCTCCTTTAAAAATATGTTGTAAAGTTATTTTAAAATTAAACACTATGCACACATGAGGCACCTTTGGCATTCTAGCTGCATTCAGAACCCAATCAAGAGCACTTTCTTCAAGGGATATTTCTGAAAACCCAAGTGTTTACAGACTGAGATTCTCACAGTTGAGAGAAATCCTCTTCAGGGTTCTCAGATCATCAAGCCAATGAGGGGCAGGGTCACCTCTATACTCAGGGCTTATGCTCCTGCACAGCCAATGGCAAACATGAACTTCAATGGGCAAGGGAGCAGCAGGCTGGAACTCAGATGACTTGGGGGCTCCCATGTCAGTTTTTAAACAGAATGAAACCTGACTTCCTGGACTACAAGTACACACTCTTTCCACATTGTTCCATTTACCTAATGTTGAATAACAAACTCCTGCAAATTTAGTGACTTAAACAACAGGCACTTTATTATGCTCATGAATGCTATAGGTCAGGAGTTTGAGCAAAATACAATAGGGATGGCTTGTCTCTGCTCCAGTGTCCAGAGTCTCAGCTGGGCAGACTCAAATGGCTGAGGATCAACACATCTGGAGGCTTCTTCACTTACATGTCTGGTGCCCAGGCCAGAATGGCTCAGACCCTGGACCAGAAGAGCTCAAAGAACGTGGAAGCACCTACATGTGGCCTCTCCATAGAACTTGGGCTTCTCACAGCATGGCAACTGGGCTGCACACGGGAGTGTCACAAGAACAAGCATTCCAAGAGAACTGAGCAAAATCTGCCTAGCCTTGGGGCTCACATGCTGTCACTTACATCACACTTTTGGGCAAAATAATCACAAGACTATCTAGATTCAAGGAGTAAGGACATGGACTCCACCTCTTGATGGGAAGAGTATCAACAAATTTGTGGCCATTTTTCAAAACCTACCACATGAATGTATCAAGTGTCTGCTCTGTGACAGCCATTGCAACTGGAGCTGGAGAGAGGAAAAACAGACACATCACTGTACTGAGAATCAGAATGGCTAGGTACCTCCCTGCTCCATTTCACCAGTAACTCACCATCTCAGTTAAGAAATTCCATTTCTCGGGGCACCTGGGTGGCTCAGTGGGTTAAAGCCTCTGCCTTCAGCTCAGGTCATGATTCCAGGATCCTGGGATCGAGCCCCACGTCGGGCTCTCTCCTCAGCAGAGAGCCTGCTTCCCTTCCTCTCACTCTGCCTGCCTCTCTGCCTACTTGTGATCTCTCTCTGTCAAATAAATAAATAAAATCTTAAAAAAAAAAAAAAAGAAATTCCATTTCTCCCTCAGCAAGATTGAAATAGTCATGTTAGTCATGTTAGGTCGAGCCATATAAAATCACCAATATGCAACCATTTCTGACCTAAAAGATATTTCATTTGGTTCAGCCTAATACTTGACCAAAGGCTACACTGAAATGTGAGGCTAACACATGATAAAATATGAAATGTTCCTGGAGGGGAAATCCCTAATGTTCCTTAGGTTTTTTTTTTAGCTTTCTTATATGGGATTTTTTTTTAATATTTCTACTAAATTTAAAAAGAAATTGATATTCCTTACTGGCTTATTTTTTAATTAAATAATTAATGTCTAGTCTACCACTAGAGTATATGTCCTACAAATATGGTTCTACTCCAGTACATCCTGGAAAACATCTTTTCTAAAGCCTTTTTAGAGTTTCATCTGTGGTATTCTAATGATGCTTGCTTTTTAATTAGCAAAGTCCTGGATCCTTACTAATTTTACATCACATTTGAATAACATGTCAAATGTTAGTCTATGCTAATATGTAGTGTCCCCAGTATTCAACATGTGACTTTCTCTAGTTAAACCATGAAATAATGGTGCCCATGAGACACCATCTGTATCTAAAAACCGACCACAATTTCTACTGTTATAGATATATAACCACTGAAGAAAATTGGTACAAGAATATAATAACATAATATAAATAGAGGTAGGCAAGAAAATATTTTCTGGGCAAAACTAAAAAATCAAGAGAGGTAAAACAATGGGCAAATTACTAAAAGGTAATTCTGCTGCAAAATATAACTGCAACATAATAACACACTGTCTCTCGAATGGCCCTAAAAATTGAATCTAATGACAAATTGCAAGACTGGGAATTTCCAAATGTGTCAAATTTGAGCAATGGACTATTGAAGTATGCAGCCACTCAAGGACAGTTTTTCAATAGGTACAAGCCAGTATCAACATTTGGTGTGTTCATTCTCCTCTATAGCACTAGATCAGCCAAGATCAGCCAGATTACTTCACGGGTAGGGTAGTTAGTATCCATGCCCAAATAATAAAAGCATAAATAAAGCCAATTAAAACAATGCATATTCCAGGGTCAGCTGTAAGGAAAAAGAAAAAAATCCTGTCCTGAACTAAACTAATTAGTAAGGTGACCAACTCATCCCACTTTGCCTAAGACAATCTTCGTTTTAAAACTGAAAGTCCCGGGACGCCTGGGTGGCTCAGTTGGTTAAGCGGCTGCCTTCGGCTCAGGTCATGAACCCAGCGCCCTGGGATCGAGTCCCACATCGGGCTCCTTGCTCCGCAGGGAGCCTGCTTCTCCCTCTGCCTCTGCCTGCCACTCTGTCTGCCTGTGCTCGCTCTCTCTCTCTGACAAATAAATTTTTAAAAAAAAAAATCTTATATATAAAAAAAAAAAACTGAAAGTCCCATGTCCCATGAACTCTCTCAATCCCAAGAAAATTGGGCCAGTTCATCAGTCTACTTACTAGTCAACCCTGAGTGAATCATTTCTCCTTTATAAAATTCAATTTCTCCAACTGCAAAATGATTTTTTTAAAAACCTGATTTGTGTACTTGCTAGGAAAACAAAAGAAACAATTTTTCAAAGCACACTTTTTCATGTCTACAAGCCTTTTGTTACCTGACCTGAGGACATCCGCACAGCAGCCCAGCCCTCTAATAACCTTAGGGTCTTGGTCAGTTGCCTTTGTTATAAAAATTCCATAAATAATTCCTAAGTGAGAGATGCTGCTGTCCTCTTTTTCCAAAAGGCCTCTATGAGCTGCCTAAAGTCAGAGGAACCCAGAAGACCCATATCCCAGGAAAGGTGAACCAGAAGAGGTGACTTGGAGGAGCCCCATATTTAAAAAATGTTTCCAAGGAGGACTTGTTTTGCATTTCTCTTGCCAAACAAGGGTCTCATTAGCCACCCTTCATATTTAGAACTGAATCCCTCTTTCCTCCCACCCCAAACAAAAAAGCAATAACTCAGGGGCAGAAGGAAAAAGTATGAAAGCTCTGTTTTCAGCAAATTTTGAAAATATTTTCCTTCTAAGAGCTATCAGACACATTTCCTTTTCCTAATGCAAATTAGTAATTGGAGAAAAAAGAAAATGCTTTCAGACTATTACACTAATAAAGAAGACATCAAGCCTCTACAATCAGAAAGCTAAGCAGGAATAATAATGAAATTTTTCAGCCTATCATCTAATTAAAAGTTGCCAAAATTAGCATATGTGCCCCTTTCTGGGCTCTGTAGTGGCTGAGCCCATCCCTCACTGTCCTCCACTGCACATCCTCCCCTGCCCTTCCCCTCCACTGTGCCCCTTTCCTCCCTTCACCCACGCAAACCCCCCATCTTCTCTCCTGCGCCTCTCTCGCACCTGGAGACAGTAATAATAAGTAGCTCCCAATGAACAGAGAAAATGAAAATCACCTTCCTAGAGGAAGAAAAGTGCATTTGACATCCCCCTTGTTCCAGGACTTGAGAGACTCTGATATAATTACCTCAGAGAGGCTGCAGGCAGATGGCAAGCCCGGCAGCCCCATGTCCTCAGTCAGCGGGACACTGCCGAGATGCTCTCCGTGACATTTTGTTCAAGATGTTTCCAGCACACAAAGCCGAGAACTGGCAACCAGTAAAGGAGCCTGCAGAGCATTCGTTAGTCTGAAATTATGGCCATCTCACACTTCTGCTCCATAGGGCCATGACTGCATTGCTCTGCCTGGAGCTGCAGGCAGAGATCAAGGAGGTGATCGATAGCCATGTACCTTATGGAGAAGCTGAAGAGTGAGCATATGGTGGGAGGGAGCACAGAGGAGACACCGGTGAAGAGTGTGCAGTGTCTGACTCTGACCCTGGCGGGATGTCATTCTTCTCCACTTCCTGTCTGTGGGAGCCATCTGAGGAAGTCACTGCAAGCTACTAACTGCTAGACAGGAGCTGGGATTATTATGAAAGGATAATGGAGGACTGGAGACAGTATGACACCACCATCACTCTACCTCTTGAATTCCCATCTCCTCAACACCCACTTTCCAGGAATTTCTCTGTTGGTGTTTATAGCTGTCAGGGTAAAATACCAGCTGCTGTAACAAACAACCCCAAATCCCAGTGGCCTCAGGTAATAGGAGTCCATTTCTCTCTCCTGTTTATTTCAGTGTCATGGGGAGATCCGCTCCCCTTGGTGCCTCTCCTCCTAGAGGATCCCAGCTACTCTCAAGCACGTGGCCTCTGAGGGAGAAACGAGAGCAGGGACAATGGCACAGAAGTATTTGCAGCCAGATCTGGAAGCATCCTTTGAATGTGAGGACCCTGGGAATTTGTTGGTCTTGAGGAGAGTAAACAAGGTCAGGCATGAGAAGCCAGATAGCTATGTGTTAAGTCTTCATGATTAGTGCTTGAAAAAGACAACTAAGACTGCATTAATATGTCCCTACTAATGAGGAATTTCCAATAATTGAGACAAAACTGAGCTTACTTTTGTCAGCACATCTCCCCCTAGATGCAATTAGAGTGTAAATTATGCAGAACAGCAGTGCTGGTGTATCTAAGAGATTGGGCCGTTTTTAGCCAACCTCAGAGGAAGAGATCCTCTGAGCCCAGCTCCAAGTCACAGTGTATGATGTTTACATGTGGGAATTAGATGGAGCCTGGGCTCAGGAATTGCCTTGAAGGGACAGCAATCTCCTGAAGGGGAGCTTAGCCAGAAGGAAAGGGAGGAGGGAGGATGGGAGGGGCATGGTCCTTTGGGCCAACCATTGCCGAGGCAGGCATTAGTGAGCCATCTTCACACACATGTCCATCTGTTTTAGTGACCACCCCCAAGAGACTTCATTCTTCCCCATAAGCTGCCTGCATGGCTCCCTACCAGCACTGGGGGGAGCTGAGGTAAGTGAAGGAGTCAGAGCCCAGGGTGGCAGTTGACTGGGGCAGAAGGCAGATTAGATCAGACTTCAGGTATCTCAGAAGATAGTTTATGTACTAGAAATCAATACATCTACTTAAAATCTCATCTAGATATAAATTATATGTTATATTTAAGTAAAACAATCTCCTTTAATAGCTACACATTCAAGCAACATTCATTAAGCATAAACCAACCATGTGCCACACTCTGTGCCAGGTGCCAGAATGAATTTTCACCTGGTTTCTTCCAAAAGTTCACAACCTGGGACCTTACTGCAGTCTTCATTATGTTATATAATTAAACTAAAGAGGGAGTAAAACAGGAAAATATGTGCTGCCTTTAATTGCACTAAGAGAATAAAGTACTATTAGTCACTGAGCTGAGAGAGGCAAAGCACATTTTTCAAGGTCACACAGCTAGGAAAAGGCAGAGGCAAAATTCACATTGAAAGTAGAACTGAACTTCCCGAAGTCTATTTCATTTTAGACTTGATACCAGATCAGATACACACCCCCCATTGTTAATTTTGCTGCACTTTGTTTTTGGTTTCTAGTTTTTCAGTCCGTACTTACTCCAACACACAGGGCCATAATTTGAAACATCCACTCCCTTTGCCAGAATGTCATGAAAGCTAACAAGAT
The DNA here is from genome assembly GCA_003697995.1 of Taxidea taxus jeffersonii. NCBI lineage: Eukaryota > Metazoa > Chordata > Mammalia > Carnivora > Mustelidae > Taxidea > Taxidea taxus. The sequence goes on along the minus strand of ML106272.1, from coordinate 6,367 downwards.
CATGTCTTTCAGGGCTTTGATCATATAGAAGACAAACTCAAGCAGAAGTTCATATTGTTATAGTGATTATAGTGATTATAATTAATATGAGACAACATAATAATAAGAACATGATGTATCTATAATGCCTAATTAGAGCCATTTTATCATTATTTTCTTCCTATGCCTAATGATCATGATCATCATTATTAATAATGATCATAACCACAGGAAGACAATAACAACAATGATGACAAACGGCTCAGTGCCAGCTCAGTGTTCTGAGAAGAGTACTCCTCCAACAGTCTCTAGCTGGTCAGAATGACTTTGTTGGATATGAAGCGACAGTTTAATTATAAATGACAAGCAGCATTGCTCTGCAAAAGGAAGAATAGGCAACTCAAGCCACAAACACAATACTGCGACTGTGTCTCCCCCTTCTCCACTACAACTGATATGCAAACATATACTCAGCCATAACTCCCAGCCCAGCCTCCAAGCCAGCACCAAGTTTCATCCACCAAGAAGCTGTGCAGTAGGAAGGTCCATATCTGAGGTCCCTACTCTCCCACCAGGTCTGGTTCCTGGGACCACAAAAGAAATTGCTATTCTATTTTCATACAGACTTGTGATAAGACCCAGTTTGGTAGTTAATTTTTAACCACTTTTCAGCTCAAGTGTGAACTTCACAGGGCTAAGGAATATCCAGCATATATGTATATATGTATATATACACATATATATATGAGATATATATATGTTTGTATGCACACACACACATATCATTGGTTCTCTTTCTCTGAAGAATGTTAATATAACTGGAATACCTTAGATGGTAAAAGAAAGATACTTTAGGCTTCAATCCACTATGTATGAGATGTGTCCAAATATATTAGAGCCTAGAAAATGCTAGCTACAGCTTGGACTCCACAATGGAAGTTCATAGCACACTTCAAAAGAGAAAGATGGTGCTTCTTTTGCTGGCAAATGCCGCATACATTAACCACTTTGAGCAACACTAAGGTCACAGAGCTCTAGCCGAAGACCTCCCTAGGACTTGTCATTTCTGAAATGTGGGCATCCCTTCTATTCCTGCCCTCATCCACAGCTGCCCCACTTGTGCTGCTGGAAGTCCTTCTCTCCCTCTTTGCTGAACAGCCATCCCCGACCCTACATCCCTCACCAAAGAGTCAAAGCTGGTGTGAACACTGAAATAATCGCCAGCCTCCAGCACTCCAGAGACACGCTTACTCAAAAGCAGGCTACAGAGAAGGACAGTAAGACCATCTGTGACAGAAGGAGGGGAACAGAAGATGAAGAGAGAGAAAATGGCAGCCGTGTCCCGCAAAAGGAAAAGCACCAACACAAACACCCAAAGAACCTTTATTCCTGTGGTCCAGAACATAGTAAACACAAAACAGTGACCTTACAAATCCTGGAGGTACACAGACATAAACCAATACAGAGTCATGGACTCAGAAAAGTGTCACGTGGTACCTGGGTGGCTCAGTCAGTTAAGCGACAGCCTCTGGCTCAGGTCATGATCCCAGGATCCTCAGGTCGAGCCCCACATCAGGCTCTCTCCTCAGCGGTGAGTCTGCTTCTCCCTCTCCAGAGCTCTGTGATCTCTCTCGATTTAACTCTCTCTCAAATAAATAAATAAAATCTTAAAAAAAAAGAAAAAAGAAAGAAAGAAAAGTGTCCTTGAAATTCATTTATTCATTCATTCATTCTTCATTCATCCAACAAATATGCATTGAAAGTACCAGGCCCTGGGCTAAATGGTGAGTATAAAGCAGTAGACAGACACGCAAACTGGTCCCCAAGAAACTCACAGCCTAGATAAGACAGGCAATAAACAAGTTATAAATTGTAGTAAGCACTCTAAGAGGTTGAAACCCAACCCTGCAAAATAACAAATAATCGAAGTGTTGACAGTTTAACTAGTCTGGGTCCACCATGCATCGTGATAGACATTTGAACCTCACACTCTGAGTCCTGTGTGGTTGTTTCCAAATAGCAAGACTCATAAGTATAATTTTGGGGGCAAATACCAAATAACGCCCAATGTATAAAACCAGCAACAGTATCAGCCATGGTGAGCACCAAGCTGACTAACATCTTGGACTTTGTGGTGAGTTCACCAGTGCTCTCCAGCACTAAGAACTGGGGCAGAACTGGTTTGAAGAACTAGGAAGCTGTCACATTTCCCATTCACCCAAGAATATTCTCAGGCTATGGAGAGGACAAAAATGTGCAACATGCAACACTTTCATGCAATTTAAACCCCTGCCCCCTAAAGTAACCCCAGAGCTTAGTTGACAGCACAAAAGAGATGTGCCTGTAGAGTCCATACTGAGGAGTAAGTAGACAGTCATAAACAAACAATCCCAGGATTCAGGAGGTGGGCAAACATGGCTCTATTTTCCCATCAATTTGCCCTTCATGCCACACACAATTCAACTTTTATGAACACCCAAGATGTCCTCTCTCTAATCTCCCTTCTCATTCCTGTTTCCATTTCTACCCTCTAGCCCTTTATTCTCAAACCCAGTGTCTACCAAGTGGTCTACCCTTGGTAACCACAGAGAAATACATACTGTCATTTGTAAGAGGAGGCTTAAAACTTGCAGTCTTCAAACTGGAGCACCTATAAGCTCTTTCTCATAAAGCTGACCCCTTCTTCAATATAGAGCTTGGATATGTTCCTATGGGTTTCTGCCTCTTTACCAACAGTGAGGTGAAAAAAAAATCTACCCTGCCACACTTGGTTATGTGGAGCTACCTAAGATTGGTTTTTAATGAAATTAATCACTAATGGGCCCTTTCACACTTGAGACTGTACACTTTCCCTTTCCCTAAAGGCTGGGATAGCTAGAGCCCACATACTCTTTAGTTTGCTTCCTAAAAAGGCCCTGCCCAGAGCTAAGGCTGTGGCATTCTGAAAACTGTGGACCAACCATATACTGTCCTTATTCTCCTGAGTCCAAAGGTTCAAATCCCAGTTACAGTCAGAGAGAAAAGTAAACTTAGGGGTCCTGGGTGGCTCAGTGGGTTAAAGCCGCTGCCTTCAGCTTGGGTCATGATCCCAGGGTCGTGGGATAGAGACCTGCATCGGGCTCTCTGCTCTGCAGACAGCCTGCTTCCTCCTCTCTCTCTCTGCATCTCTGCCTACTTGTGATCTCTGTCTGCCGGATAAATAAATAAAATCTTTTAAAAAAAAAAGAAAAGAAAAGAAAAGGAAACTTAATGGAGACTTGGAAGCCAACATCTACGCCATTCTAAAATCCAAGCTCTAGTCTGAAAGAAACAAACTGTTGAATTCTTTCAAAGGAAAGAAAGAATATGTGATAGAAAGACTACAGGAAGCCATGGTCCATCCAACTCACCACTCATTTTCTACCTCTAAGTCTTGATCATCAATAACTCTTCTACTTGGAATCCTTCTGTACTCCTCTGATTAAATACCTAGCATAATTTTAGGCTTAGTTAAAAGTTTGTTTTGTACAGGAAGGCTTCCCTTATTTATTCCCCTTATAAACAATAATATTATAATAGTAACATAGATTGAGTGTTACTATACTGCCAGTACTGTGTGTATTTGTTCCCATACAATTCTCAAAACCATATTATCAATATTACTACTATCTTTATCATTGTCCTTATTTATTATTGTTATTGTTGTCATTATTATTAAGCTTATTTTTCAGATGAAGCCTATGAAGATAATTTTTGTAAAGTCACACAATCAGAATATCAGGGACCCACAACCCTTTACTATGCATTTTAACACTTGACCATTTATAATAGCTACTAGAGTAGATGGCTATTGAAATTTCTATAGGACTGCATACCCTTGGTTTGATTCTGCCCCCAACTCTTTATCATTAATAATATCTCCCCTTCCCATCCCCACCCTAACGGAAGCCTGTAATACAGTAAAGACTCAACAAATGTTTTTACCTGAACTGAACTAGATGAGTAACAAGAGGCAGGATGCAGATATAAAGATGGATACAATCCAAACATAAGCTTAATCACTACTTTGAATGCATGGTCTTGGGTGAGTCACACCATTTCAGTTGTTCCACTGAAAAGGCAGAGGAGCCTGGCTAGCTAAGTAGGTAGTAATATCAGGATCAGAAACAAGGCCATCCATGCTAGCCATCCATCCCTACAGAGACATCCTCAAACAGATAAGAAGATCTTGGAATGGCATCTAACTGGCTGCAGAGATGAGTATGTGACACCAGTGTTGTCGATCCCATTGCCCCACTCTCACACTAGAAAGGCTAATGGGCATAGCAGAGCTCCAATTAACTTATTTAATTTAAGAATTAAATTATTTAAGAATAAATTTCTGTATTTGTTTTCTATTGCTATGCAATAAATTACCACAAATTCAGTGGCTTTAAACAACACTCATTTTATCATCTCAGTTTCTGTGGTCAGGAGTCCATGTATGGCTTAGCTGGATTCTTTGATCAAAACCTCAAGGTTGAAATCAAGATGTTGACCAGGGCTGTGTTTTCATCTGGGAGCTCAACAAGAGAAAAATATGCCTTCAGATTCTCTTGGGCTGTTGACAGAAGTCATTCCTTGAGGCTTTCATGGTGGTTTCTTCAAAGTCAGAAATGGAGGAAGAGAATCTCTGTAGCTTGGCATTTCTGACTTCAAAGAAGGCCTAAGCTCTCTTTTTTTTTTTTAAGCTTTATTTAAACATATAATGTAACCCCACCACCCTCTCCCAACCCCTCTCCCCCCCACCCCCCTCAGTTTGTTTTATGACATTAAGAGTTTCTTTTGGTTTGTCTCCCTCCCGATCCCATCTTGTTTCATTTTTACTTTTCCTACCACCTTAACTCCCACCCCCGTTGCATCTCCCATCCAGTTAAGCCAGGCACACCTACAAAAACCATTCTATGATAAACTCAGTCAAATGATGGACCTTAATTACCTCTTCAAAATCTCTTTACTTTTGCCATATAGAGTAGCACAATCATGGGAGTGATCCCATTAGAAGCAAGACACAAGTTCTGCCCACATTCAAAAGGAAGAAATCATATAGGGCTAGGGAGATCATAAGAGCTATCTTAGAATTTTGCCTACTACAACTTGCCTCCATTTTCTCCCAGAAAAACTTCTGTTGCCTCAAAGTAAAAGAATTCAGGTGCAAGTGTGGGTCAGGCTAATATAATCTTATTTTCCTCAGGAAATTCAATTTCTAAGGTAAGATATCTTCTAAATGACTAATTCAATCACCCAGATACTAACTCTCTCCTGTGTTAATCATTAAGACACAAAAATGTTTTATTTGAAGTCCTTATTTCTTTCTTTGACTTTTCTTTTTAGGTGTTCCCATTATTTCTCAATAATGATTTGGGTCATACTCCAGATTTCCTTTCCCTCCCTCCTGTTGTTTCCAACACAATAACAGTAATGACAATGACAGCAGTGGTAATGACAATGTCAGACAGTTCTGACAGAAGGGAATCGTCCCCCTACCCCCCTTTGAAGACTTCCACAATCACACATCTGTCAGGGGCTGATGGGAATACAAACCAAATTAAGTTTAATGTCAAGTTGTATCACCTCCTACTTGTGAACTCTCTCCTTCTTTGTCTCAGAATCTGTTGAACGTGATGGACAGCAGCGAACCTCTGATTAGCATATTTCCCATTGCCATTTCAGGTAAATGAATCTTCCCTCACCAGGATTTGAGATTCCAGTCAGATTCTCAATTCCATCTGGCGAGTGATTCTCATTATTATGCAAATGTCAGCTTTACCTGAAGGCAAGAGCTTTCTTCTTAATATTTAAATTCCATCTCGTTTTTCATTGATCTCTAAACAACAGCTCATCTTTAAACTTTCCTTGGAGAACTTTTTAGGGATGAAATGTCCCCTGAGATTTTCAGTCCCCTCTTTAAAAGAGATTGGCATGATTTGGAAAGAGGCGAATAGGACTATTGGAGAGAGGTAGGGAGGACTATTGCCCCATCTCTGCTTCCAGAACAGGGTTTTTGAGTGGCTTTGGCTGAAGTTTGATACAGGGTGCCCTTTTGCTAGGGCAAGGCACTCAGGGAAAAATCAACTGGCAGAGATAAGACAAAGTCGACACACCATGCAAGCCCCTGTTTTAAAGAACGCACAAGAACCAACAAAAGAAACTAATTTTCAAAGCAAACTGTCTACATTAGACAACTAAAAGGAACTAAGGGTCTGGGAGCAAATGAACTAAACACTGAGAATTCAGGTCAGTAGGTAGGCAGGCTCAGGGAATGGGTTGGGAACTATAGGCAGGATGATAGATGCTGGTTTCTGCAGGCTCTGAGACTCTGGAGTTCAGAGTTCATTGCCACATCAAGGTATCAGTTGCCAGATTGGTG
>RCUC01148775.1:0-49752 GCA_003697995.1 Taxidea taxus jeffersonii | reverse complement strand
GTTGAGACCTGATTTATGACCCAGGATGTGATCTATTCTGGAGAATGTTCCATGGGCACTAGAGAAGAATGTGTATTCTGTTGCTTTGGGGTGGAATGTTCTGAATATATCTGTGATGTCCATCTGGTCCAGTGTGTCATTTAAGACCTTTATTTCCTTGTTGGTCTTTTGCTTGGATGATCTGTCCATTTCAGTGAGGGGTGTGTTAAAGTCTCCAACTATTATTGTATTCTTGTCAATGTGTTTCTTTGATTTTGTTATTAATTGGTTTATATAGTTGGCTGTTCCCATGTTAGGGGCATAGATATTTAAAATTGTTAGATCTTCTTGTTGGACAGACCCTTTGAGTATGATATAGTGTCCTTCCTCATCTCTTATTATAGTCTTTGGCTTAAAATCTAATGGATCTGATATAAGGATTGCCACCCCAGCTTTCTTCTGATGTCCATTAGCATGGTAAATTGTTTTCCACCCCCTCACTTTCAATCTGGAGGTGTCTTCAGGTCTAAAATGAGTTTCTTGTAGGCAGCATATGGATGGGTTTTGTTTTTTTATCCATTCTGAAACCCTGTGTCTTTTGATTGGGGCATTTAGCCCATTTACGTTCAGGGTAACTATTGAGAGATATGAATTTAGTGCCATTGTATTGCCTGTAAGGTGATTGTTACTGTATATTGTCTTTGTTCCTTTCTGATAATACTTTTAGGGTCTCTCTTTGCTTAGAGGACCCCTTTCAATATTTCCTGTAGAGCTGGTTTGGTGTTTACAAATTCTTTCATTTTTTGTTTGTCCTGGAAGCTTTTTATCTCTCCTTCTATTTTCAATGATAACCTAGCTGGACAAAATATTCTTGGCTGCATGTTTTTCTCGTTTAGTGCTCTGAATATATCATGCCAGTTCTTCCTGGCCTGCCAGGTCTCTGTGGATAAGTCTGCTGCCAATATAATATTTTTACCATTGTATGTTACAGTCTTCTTGTCCCGTGCTGCTTTCAGGATTTTTCTCTTTGTCGCTAAGACTTGTAAATTTTACTATTAGATGGCAGGGTGTGGGCCGATTCCTATTGATTTTGAGGGGTGTTCTCTGCACCTCCTGGATTTTGATGCTTGTTCCCCTTGCTATATTAGGGAAATTCTCTACAATAATCCTCTCCAGTATACCTTCTGCTCCTCTTTCTCTTTCTTCTTCTTCTGGAATCCCAATTATTCTAATGTTGTTTCATCTTATGGCATCACTTATCTCTCGAATTCTCCCCTCGTGATCCAGTATTTGTTTGTCTCTCTTTTGTTCAGCTTCTTTATTCTCTGTCATTTGGTCTTCTATATCACTAATTCTTTCTTCTGCCTCATTTATCCTAGCAGTAAAATCCTCCATTTTTTATTGCACCTCATTAATAGCTTTTTTTATTTCAAATTGATTAGACTTTAGTTCTTTTATTTCTCCAGAAAGGGCTTTTATTTCTCCTGACAGGGTTTCTCTAATATCTTCCATGCCTTTTTTGAGCCCGGCTAGAACCTTGAGAACCGTCGTCCTGAATTCCAGATCTGACATATTACCAATGTCTGTATTGATTAGGGCCCTAGCCTTCGGTCCTGCCTCCTGTTCTTTTTTTTTTGTGGTGAGTTTTTCCGCCTTGTCATTTTGTCCAGATAAGAATCAGCTGTTCTCTTTGTTAAGTGAACTTGGTCTTGGCTGGATTTCTTGTCTATCTTCTGGGGGAGGGGCCTGTTGTAGTGATTCTCAAGTGTCTCTGCCCCAGGCGGAATTGCACTGCCCTTACCAGGTTCGCTTTAGTGAGCTTTTGTTCCCTGAACACTTTCCATAGAGTTCCAGAGGACAGGAATGAAAATGGCGGCCTCCCAATCTCCTGTTCGGAGGAGCCAAGAGCTAGGGGCCCCAGTCTTCAGTGCACCTTCAGAGAAAAGCGTTTAATCACTCCCGTCTCCCCAGCCTCCGGCCCCGCTTGGAGAAAATCGTGCGTAATCAGTCCCATCTCACTGACTTCTGGGAGCGCTCTGAGCTCACCCAGCCTGTGACCAAGTGTCTCTGTCTCTGGCAGAGTCCCACCTGGAGTCTCCGAACCCCATAGATCCCTGAGCTCTCCTGGGTCGGAGTCTCCCCAGATCTTGTGGGGACCCCTCATACAGAGCACCGGCCCGTGTCACAGAGCACTGGCCCGTGTCACAGACCACGGCTATAGGAAACCTCGGCTCTGTCTCCGCAGCCGGCTTCCCCGCTCTAATACCTGTGAGCCCTGTGACACTCAGACACCCCCGATCCTTCTGTGACTCCGGGGGACCTGAGTCCACGCTGTCCCTCTGAGGTCTTCACCCCACTTTAGCCTCTGGAGTTATGTCCCTCCATGGAGCAGACTTTTTAAAGTCCTGATTTTTGCTCTGCCGCTTGCCTGGAGCTGGCCCCTCCCCCTGGGGTCTATCTTCCCTTTGTGTTTGATTCACTTCTCCACTGGTCCTACCTTTTAGAAAGTGGTCTATTTTTTGTTTCTAGAATTGTTGTTTTTCTTCTCTTCTATCTCCTGTTGGATTTGTAGGTGTTCGGAATGGTTTGATAGGCTATCTAGCTGATCTCCTGCTGCCTGATGTCATCTCAGCCTGCTACTTCTCCGCCATCTTGACTCCTTGACATATTTAAATGTTGGACAGATCCTATGAAAAATCTGTTGCCATTGATGGGTTTTAGGTATGGGATTGACATGACCAGATATATCTCTCTGATAATTTGTAACAAGGGTTTCGAGGGAGAAGAATAGAGATTGGAAGATAGGACAGAAGTCACTGCATCATTGGCAAGAGATGGTAAGTGCCAAAACCTACTGGTTGGTGAGGTTCTGACTCAGTCATGCTCAGGTTCAGTTTTCAGTCTCTCTCTCTCTGAATTCCTTCTACATGACTGGACCTATCTGGTCTCCTGAATAGATAGCTACTCTCCTTTTTCACTATTGCCTCAAGCATGAAATGACTCAAATATATTTTCTCACAGATGAGACAAATGGGATTTCTTTAAAAACTGAGGAGACGTGAAATGTAAGAAAACAGAAAAAAGCACTGAGTGCAGATTTCTGATCTGACCAAAGCCATTTCACTCATCACAAGATTTCCAAGATCCCCCCTCCTCACCCTTTTGAATTCTTAGGGTCTTTGCCCATCCTCTCCCTTGATTAATCTGCTTTGCACAATTTAAGACAACTTTAAGAGGAAAAAGATGCACTATTTATAATAAGGATACACCAGGGCTTCCCAGGGTAAACTGGGCATAGGTCACCCTGGATATAACTAAAAATGCAACATTCAGGCAGTCGTTTGATTTCTCTCCCAGGGCATCAGTTTTGAAACTAGCTTGTTTGGGATACTTCACCAGGATAGTATAGTGTATAAAGTCTAAGTGTTTTTTAATATGACTGGTTATATCTTATTTAAATGTCTCTGTGCTAAAATTATTAGTGCTTATTCCTTCCAGCTTTCAAATGTCTATTTGATGTCTTCTGAATGTCATAAGAATCCTACGATGGAGACAGGAACCTGGGTTAATATGTGCATTTAATAGGTAAAGAAACTGGGGTCAGAGATATTACATCTAAAAAGCAATGATATAATCCTAAAGGAAGATTAATCCTAGGGTCACAGAATATGTTCTTGACCCTTGGCCCATCAACACTCTATTTACAGCAGCACTACTTAAAGTGTGGGCCACAGATGCTTTCACCCAAATGCAATGGGCGTAAACTGTAGAAACTTTTATCACAGTTTGACAGGATGGCTTTATGTCTATTGAACCTAATTTTTAAAAAATCAAGTTTGTATTTTATAAGCTTTCTTTTTTGTTGTATTTTTCTCATAATTCATGTTTATTTCATTTTCCAGAAGCATCAGTCCATGAAAAATTGAAAATTTTTAAATATGAATCCTTTATTACAGCTCATTACAGGGCTCCAGGAGATCAGGCAATTACTTAAGCATACTGGGTTTTAGCTTCCTCACTTTTAAAAATGGAAAACAATATGTCATTCCACCTCACAGAGCTGATGAAACAATAAAAAAAATAAAGTAATAACTAACACTTATATAGGTCTTAAGGGTAGTGACTTTTAAAATATGCTCTGTAGTACCTCCAAGAATTGACAGGACTTTAGCTAGTGGAGGATGGGTTTGGTGAATGATTTCAGTACCAGTCCTGCCCTTCTTACTTCCTCTTCAAGCTAAGTTGATTTTGCTTTCACCTCTTTCAAATATTAAGTTTCTGCTCTAAGATTGCCATTAAAGAAAGGTTTCCATTAAAAACAAAATTCCAACTCTTCTCTGTAGTTTACAAAGTGCTTTTATACTTATTATCTCATTTAATCCTCACAAAAACCATATGATGTTTGCATTATTATTTCACAGATGAAAGAAAACAAGGCAAGCTTACACAGCAGACAGCATCTCAGCTGGTAACTGATGGATCCTGACACAAGCCTGGGCCTTAGGAGTCCATGCCCTGGTCTCTTCCTGTTGGCAAGTATAAAAAAGAGCCTATAGTTTCTGGTACATTTCTTTTTCTTTCCTTCTACTTCTACATTTCCTTGCAAAGCCTTGGCTTACAAAAAGAACCTTCAAAGAAAGAGTTTAAAGATCACCTAAAGTACATATTATACTTAGGAAAATTAAATTTGTACTTCCTAAATAATAAATTTAGAAATATCTCTCTACTGAGGCTTAACTCTGTATGTGTATGTGTGTGTGTGTGTGTGTGTGTGTGTATGTGTTACAGAATGAATTGTGTTCCTCAAAATTCATAAGCTCCAGAATGAAACTGTATTTAGAGAGGGTCTTTCAAGAGATAAGTAAATTAAAATGAGGTCTTTTTTTTTTTAATGTATTTGTTTGACAGAGAGACAGATCACAAGTAGGCAGAGAAGCAGTCAGAGAGAAGGGGGGGAAGCAGGCCCCCCACTGAGCAGAGAGCCCTATGCAGGGCTCCATCCCAGGACCCTGGGATCATGACCTGAGCTGAAGGAAGAGGCTTAACCCACTGAGCCACCCAGGTGCCCCTAAAATGAGGTCTTAAGCGTGTGCCCTAATCCAATACAGCCAATGTCCTTACAAGAAAAGGAAATAGAGGCATAGACATAACAGAGAGAAAATGATGTAAAGACCCAGAGAACACAGAAGCAAATAAGCCAAGGAAAGAGACTTGGAACAAATCTTTCCCATGGCCTTCAGAAGGAAGCAAAGATGCCAACACCTTGATCTGGGACTTCAGGTCTCCAAAATTGTGAGAAGATATATTTTTGTTATTTGAGCCACTTGATCTGTGATACCTCGTTATGGCAGCCCCCTTAAAATAATATAGTTGGGGGGGGTGCCTAGGTGGCTCAGTCAGTTAAGCATCCAATTCTTGATTTCAGCTCAGGTCATGATCTCAGGGTCATGGGATTGAGCCCTGCATCAGGTTCTGTCCTCTGCATGGAGTCTGCTTGAGAGTCTCTCTCTCTCTCTGTACGCCTTCCCCCACTCCTGCACACTCTCAATATAAATAAATAAAATCTTAAAAAAATAATACATAATGTATGGAATCACTTGTTACTTTTTATGTGCCAGGTAACAAAAAGACATCATATTATCATCAGTCCCATAGATTCAGGAAATACTGTGTTTACATTCCACAGCAAGTAAGTCACAATTTTGAGCTTCTTCTCTCTCTCTTTCCCTCTCTTTTTTGTTTTCTTTTAAAATTCTGCATTTTCGGAGGAGTGTTAAAGCCCACAAATGAATATTTTGTTAATAGGAACTTAACTGTTCTTTGGAGCTAGGAACCCAAATTTCCATAGAAATCGTATTGCCACCTGTAAGGTCATTAAGAAGTCATCCGTCATTCTTAAACTTAATTTTTCATCTGCAAAAGGGAGAATTGGAGATTATCTCTAAGGCAGTGTGCTAGAGTTATAAGGTTCCTGAACTTGGAGCAGAATTGTCTGAATCCAAGTCCTGATTTTATCACTGCCTAGATATGTGATGTCAGGCAGGTCTCTTAGTTCCTTGGAGATTGTATTTATTCTTTTATAAAAATGTGGATAACATAATACGCTCTATGCTTAGCGAAATAAGTCAACTGGAGAAAGACAACTACCACATGATCTCCCTGATATGAGGAAGTGGAGATGCAACGGGGGTGGGAGTTAAGGTGTTAGGAAAAGTAAAAATGAAAGAAGATGGGATCGGGAGGGAGAAAAACCAAAAGAGACTCTTAATGTCATAAAACAAACTGAGGGGGGTGGGGGGAAGAGGGGTTGGGTGAGGGTGGTGGGGTTACATCATATGTTTAAATAAAGCTTAAATAAAGTAAAAAAAAAATGTGGATAACATACTGAAATCATGATGTGACTATGAGGACATGGTAAGATAATTGTGAAAATACCTGGAACACTGAAGAATCCAAACCGAAGTTGATTTTACTTTCCTTTCAGTTCTAAAATGCGAGGTCTGTGAGCACTTTGATTGGATTAGGTAGTATCTCAAAACATAATTTAAACTAATTTATAAAGACCTAGGAAGATTGCATATGTAGAAAAAGCAGCTCAATTATTCTGCATTCTTATTTCTTACCAAGGTACTTTAAAAGGCAAGAATGATGTCTTCTGGACATTACCATGACTTACCAGAGCATATCAGTCAGTGTGGAAATTGATCATCATCTCCTCTAATATCCCTGATGTTGGCTGGGGTATCTTGGACATGTCAGAAGTTATTTTGCCCCATCCAATTTGCCAATAACAAGCATCTCCTTATTTTTAGCCAATAAAAATCCATTCTTATTTAAAGGCTGAAGTTTAAAAGTCTGTTTGCTTGATTATAATATAAACTCAAAACACTACCCAAATTGTCTGCTACTGCATGTGAAGGCAGGTGCCTTTAATTTTAAATGAGCAAATTGAAGGTACTACAGATTCTCATTGAAATTATAAGATCCAAGTGGATTCTTAATACTCACAGCCAAACCTTCAAGGCTGTCTTATACACTCTAAAGAGTATACCAGCAAAGACCATAATTCTACAGGTCCCTGGAGTGGAAATGGAGGTAGACTTGAATTAAAAACTTAGAGAGATGAAAGATGAAACAGTACTGAATAATTCTTCCATTCACTTGACAGATTCTGATTAAATATCTATTAGATGCTCATCACTGTACTCATAGAAAAGGAAAGTAACTTGGCTTTTATTTCTTGATCAGATTCAACAACATGTTGATGGCCTAGGGTGTAATCTGCTAGGAATAAAGATAAAGAGAGGGTCTTCCCTTCAAGTACACATAGAGAAGGCATGCAAAAGTCACTTATTATACACACAAAGGCCAACAGCAAAATTGTTGTTAAGCTGCTACTTTATTAATAGCAAAGTCAGCAACTGACAAACTGGCAACTCATTACCGAGCCCTGCTGAAGGGTCCTTAGGATCCTGTGGCTGAAGCACAAGGCTGAAGCCAGACCTCTGACCACCCAGCCCCCATGAGATCTAAGCCTTGGGATTTTACCATCTTTGGCCAACAGCAAAGAGAGAAGAATTTGTAGAAGCTCCAGAGCTCATTTCCTCAGTTTTGAAGACGGAGAGAAAGTCAGACAGTGAGATAGATAAACAGAGTAAAAGAGGGTGGCAGAGGAATTTGAGAGGTCTGAGAGGAATCCAGAAAGAATTTCTGCTAATTTGACCAATCATATTAAGGACTTCCCTTCCTTTATCTTGAAATTAAAAGATATCAGTGACATGGAAGTGTAAGGTTTTCCTTCTTTTAGGTATTGGAGGGAAGAAGCTAGAGAGAGGGAAATGAGTTAGAAAGCTTTTGTAATTGGCCAGGGATAAGGTCCTCCAAAGAACACTGGTGCTACAAATGATGAGGGTATATCTAAGGGATTTGTATGAGAAAAAAAAGCTATAAACATGGGGCCTAAGAACAACAGCTGAGCCACAAAAAGAGGCCATATTTTTGAAGCCTAGTCAGCTAAGGTAATGACTACAAATTTACTCAACATTTTAAAACACCTACTAGGTGCATTCATTGCACTAAACTTGTTTGTTCATCGATAAAGAGTTAACCTCTTAACTTCAAATATCTTACATTTTCAGGCCAGCTCTATCCATAAACACCACAACTAGAATACAACATGATTGTCACCATAAAGGATGAACATACCAGAAACCAGGAAAATGCAGAAGAAATGCCTTGTTATGCCCCAGGATATGGAGGAAGACTACAGAGAGAGTACATATAAACTAAGTCTTTGAAGCCAGAAAAAGGGCAACTTTCTGAGCAAGGTGACTATTTGGAAAGGGAATATTGACTGAGTGGCTAAAGGAAAGGAAGACACTGTGTGTTGAGAACCATTTAGTTATGTCTGTTGATCTCCTACCCTAGAAAAAGATACCAGAGTGCATTGTAGAGAAAGTCTCTGCTCTTAGGAAGACTCCACTACATTATGCAGGAGAGGGAGCGTAGGCAATAAATAGATAAACGATAAAGATATTATTAGAAACCACGAGAGCAACTTAGAAAATAAAATGGACTAATGAGATAGCTCCAGGAGACCCATTTTATCTGGAGAGGGGGTCAAGGAAAGTGTCTTTTGACCCTGACAGTTGAACTCAAATGTTCAGAGGGATTCAGCCATGTTAAGATGAGGGAGAACACTCCAGAAAAATGGGGTAATGAGAGCAAATGCCCAGAGACCAGAACAAACTTGGAAAATTCAAGGAATAGGTCAAATGTCCACACAGCTGCAGCTCGTGAGTAAAGGATCAAAGAAACAGGAAGTGGACAGACCATGTGAGACCTACGGATATTTGACATGGTAGGGACGTAGAGTGGGGAAGCGGACAACAAGGCTAGATCATGAAGAACTAAATGTGCTGCACTATGGAATCAGGACTTCCTCCATTGTCTCAGCTCAATTTTGCTGCTATAAAAAAAAAATGCAATTCCTTGGGTGACTTATAAGCAACAGGATTTTTTTTTTCACAGTTGTGGAGGCTTAGAAGTCTGAGATCAATATGCTGACAGTTTTGGTGTCTGGTGAGAGCCCACTTCCTCATAGACAGCAGTCTTCTCTCTATGACCTCACATGGTAGAGGGGGTGAGGGAGCTTTCTGGGGTTTCTCTTGCAAGGACACTAACCTTATTCATGAGGACTCCACTCTCATGACCTAATTGCTTCCCAAAGGTTTAAATTGGCCCTGCTCCTAATGCCATCATACTCAGGGTTAGAATTTCAACATACGAATTTAAGGAGGATACAAGCATTCAGTCTATTGTACTCATATAATTGGAAACTAGTGAAAAGGAACAGGATTGGGGGAAAGTTCTAATGTCAGTTTTGTTAGCCAGCTGAGTAGTTGAGACACCCTCACCCAGACACCATCCAGCCTCTGGATAGATTAACAATAGTCCATAAAGGGATGCTCACAGCAGGCAAGACTGGGGATTAAGTATTAATAAATTGTCTATGTGAACCTGGAATGCAGGCTCAACAGTCATCCAGAGAGAGGCAAATTCACAAGTTTTTTTTTTCTCTCTCTTCTTTCACAAGCCCTTTGGACACAGAATGTCCTCTGTGAACTAGCCAGGAGAAAGCAATCTGGCTTTACAGTGCATGTAATCTGGAAAGCAGGGAAAGAAACATTTAAGCTGTTATTCAAACAAGTTTCATTCCAATTACTACTTTCCTCTCTGTCAAAATCAATTATTCTCTCTTTTGACATGGCCATTGCTTGCTGAGGCGATGGAGGCATCTGGCTCCATATTTTTCTCTCGATGTTTTCTTTTTTGGTTGCTTTCGGCTGTGGGTTGTTCTATAGTGTTGTTGTTGATTTTCACACAGCAGCCAGCACCACAGACTTGCTTTTACATGGCCATAAAATGAAATGAATGTACACAGGAAAGGGAGCCTTGCTCCAAGTCAAGTACTGGGCAGCTTAACTTCACATGCTCTCAATTTCACAGGCAGAGACCTGTTTGCTCTCATTGCTTAAAGACGCAGTGACCCTTTGCTTTGTGACATCCCCCACATCAGCACTGGACTCCAGCCAGATGGAGACTGACAGGCAAGCTCATTTTTGCCTTGTGACCCTGGGAGAAACGCGAGTCCTGGACAACTTTGATGGGCTAATTGTAGCAGCACACTGAGCTAATCACACCACAGTTGGGCGCCTGTCAGCACCTCCATGACGCTATCAGCTGAGGCTTCATGACACAGAGAAAAGAGAAGTGAACAGAGAGAGCTTAAGTATTTCCTAATATGTGGCTATTTAATTGAATTTGACCAATGTTCATGCAGTCAAGTTGGATCCTTTTTTGTTCTGTCATCTTAAGTCACCTTGTGTTATTCTTTGCCCTGTCTTCAAAAAGTCAGGCATGAATTTCAAAATGAAGGCCAGCACACATGTTTTCAGTGTCTACATTTTTACTAAAATTTTTTTAAAGATTTTATTTATTTATTTGACAGACAGAGATCACAAGTAGTCAGAGAGGCAGGCAGAGAGAGAGAAGCAGGCTCCCTGCTGAGCAGAGAACCCGATGTGGGACTCCATCCCAGGAGGCTAGGATCATAATCTGAGCCAAAGGCAGGGGCTTTAACCCACTGAGCCACCCAGGTGCCCCTTGAATTTATTTTTGTCCCTTGCTTATTTCCTGCTTTTTATCTCATTCAGTATTTTGTTCATAATGTTCTTATGTGCTTGTCTTAGTCAGTTCTAGTTGCTATAATAGATTATCATAGACTGGGTGGCTTAAACAACAATTTATTTCTCGTGGTTCTAGAGGTTTCTCCTTGTACCTACAGGTGACACAGCGAGAGTGAGGATGTCTATCCTATACCTGTCCCACCATTGTATTTTGGGTGCATGTAACTTGCTTAGTTTCACAAGTTCACAGCTAGAAAGGAATTTTACCTCAGGATGAATCCTACCATTCAGTCTCATCCATATCTGATTTATATGAGACTCACCCATGTCTGATTTATATGATACTTAGAATTTAGGTGAGACTTGGGACTTTAAAGTTGATGCTAGAATGAGTTAAGACTTTTTGGCTGTTGGGATAGAAGAAATGTATTTTGCATACAATAATGACAGGAATTTTAGAGGACAGGGGAAGAATGCTGTTGACTGATTGTTTGTATCCCCCCACCAAAATTCATAAATGGAAACCCTAATGCCAAATGTGAAGGTATTGGGAGATGGGACCTTGAGAGGTGATTAGGTCATGTTGGTAGAGCCCTCTTAAATGGTATTAGCTGCTTTTTCAAAACTTTGCTTAGAAATCTCTTCAGTTAAATATCCGGTTTCAATGGTCTCAAGATCTACCTTCCACAAAACAGTAGAACACAAACAATTCAGTGAGGTTATTTCTTGCTTTATGACAAGGACTGCTTTTTTTTTTCATTGTACAGTAACATGCCCCTCATTTCCATCTAAGACCTCACCAGAATGCCCTTGACCATCTGTATTTCTATCAACATTCTGTTTTAATAATTCATGCATTCGCTCAGGAGATGAACATTTTCTTGCAGCTCTCCTCTTTCCTTGCTAAGTTCCCACGAGAATCTTTAGTAGTCCCTTCATAATGACCTGGCTTTCTCTATCATGCTCCATAAAATCCTCCCAGCTGCTACCTCTTACCCAGTTCCAAAGCTGCCTTCACAATTTTAGGTATTTGTTACAGCAACACCCCACTCTCCATACCAATTTTTGCCTTGGGTCATCCCAGGCTGCTATTACAAATACCATAGATCATAGTACTAAAGGCTAGAAAGTCTGAAATTGGGGTGCCAGCAAATTTAGTGTCTGAAGAGAACACTCTTCCTGGTTTGTAGATGGTCACCTTCTCTCTGTATTGTCACATGGGTGAAAGAGAGAAATCATCTCTCTCTTCTCTTTTTATAAGGGCACCACCCTCATGACCTAAAGACCCCCTAAAGGCCCAACCTCTAAATTACATCACATTGGGAATTAGGGGTTGAATACATGAATGAGTCAGTCTATAGCAGAAGACTTAAAAAAAGTGACTGATCTCCACAGTTTGGTTAATATTTATTGTTCTCTAAAGACGTTTCTTCCTGTATACACACTTACATACACATGTATATACATATTAATATAGAGATATATCTAAAGTTACGTATTTTTCTTATTTATTTTATTTATTTATTTATTTATTTATTTATTTATTTTTACCAGATGTGATAGTTGATATTATGAGCTATAGTAGTAGTGGCAAACTTGGAGATGTATGGGAAATTATTCATCTCACGTGAACATCAGGATTTTACTATATTAAATAAATTATTTTCTGACACGCTTTATTTGCCAGATTTGCTTGTGTATCCATGAGTTAACTATATTTAAAACAGCCACCAGAGATATCATTGCTGTATCCCAAATTCAATAATTTTTAATTCTTCCAAAAGAATATCTGACACTCACAGTAACTCAAGGAGGCAAGAAGTGGAGAACTTTTCTTGTCTGTTGTATACACAAAGAAAGTCGTGTAAAGATAAAGTGCATCTTTGGAGGAAGTGGTATTGACTGTCTTGTTCACCTCTCATATCTCCATCTAGTACCAGTATATAATAACTGCTTAATTACTAAATAATTAATTTAGTAATTTAATTTTGGAAGATAGGTTATCCTTTACTATCACAACTGCTCCTACAGTTTTTGGTCTCTAAATATACAACCCTGTGCTAAGTACACATAGGAACATCCAATAATGCATTGCTTTGGTCACAAGCAAACAGTGTATGAATACTATTATTTAAAGATTTTGAAAGTGCTTAAAAAGCATAAGAATCATTATCATTAGAAAAATAAGTTTATTTGTTGTTTTCAAATTTATCATATGGCTGTGGGTTGTTTATTAATTATAGTGCTTTGATCCTTGTGGCCCCTGAAGTTCTTACTCTGGCCAGCCCTTCGGTTTCTTTTTTCATCAGCTCCTGCTTCATTTACGCTTTGAATTGGAGTATTTGGGCTCTTTTTGCCATTAAAGGACTTAATCTGGACTCTAGTGATGCCTACCAAGAGAAGCTTTCATAGCTTGGAAAATCTTTGTATAGACAACAACTAGCAAGCTACCTCTAAGATACCCACTTAAAACCCAGAAGCTAAATGTAGTCTGGTCTCAAGTAAGAGGTAGATCCTTGGGACACCTGGGTGGCTCAGTGGGTTAAGACGCTGCCTTCGGCTCAGGTTACGATCCCGGGGTCCTGGGATCAAGTCCCACATTGGGCTCTCTGCTCGGCGGAGAGCCTGCTTCTCCCCTCCCCTCTCTGCCTGCCTCTCTGCCTACTTGTGCAATCTCTGTCTGTCAAATAAATAAATAAAATCTTTTTTTAAAAAAAGAGGTTGATCCTTACCCCAGAAGTGTTTATTTTTCTTTTAATCAATTAGTGAGGCAATACAGATGTTACAGAAATGCTGAGGGCCCTCTCCCAAAACACCAGCAGGATGAAGTTAGTTAGAGAAGTATGGAGGATCCCCTCATGAGTCTGGGCAAAGTTTGAGACAGCCCTGGGATTTCTCAACTCTGAGCTCAAAACTCAACAGCTCACCCTAAGGCCTTCCCAGTGAATTTTGTCCCATTGATAGTGGGGATTACAGAAAAGTTAATGACCAGTCTTATTCCCCCCCCTGTGGCCTGGGGAAGATAGGTACATGTGTAAGCTGCTGTCTACCAAAGGTTGCAAGGACAATGAGCCCCTGTGCTAGATGGTCTTAGAATAGACTCACAGAATGTAAGAGATAAAATGGCAAATGAACCATCTATATGTTCTCTTTCACTGATTTTTTTTTTATCCACTGCTAAACAATTCCTGTGATGGGATCTTACCACTTTCTAATGTTATAAATATAAAATCAAATCATTTTAATTGCTAGATATGCCTACTAAAATATAACCCTAAGTGACCTCACATTATTCACTACTTTGCTCTGTGGAAGCAAAATAAATGTGAAATTTTCCCTACTTTCTATAAGAAGTCTTCAAATATTTGAGAACAGGAGGCTTACAGCCATAATTATTCTTCTATCTGGGCTAAATAACTCCATTCCTCATCCTACTCCAGCCTGGTTTCTACCTTCACTGAAATTTCTCACCATGGCTACCAATGAACTTAAAAATAATGAATCCTGTGAACAGATTTCAGTTCCTACCTTATTGAACTCCTTTGATACATCTGACAGACATAATTACTTTCTCCTTGGAATATTTATCTTGACACATCTTTCCCAGTTTGCCAGCTTCACTACATGGCAAGTATTCTCAGTCACCCTTCTGCACTAGTCTTCTCTGCTTTAATGTTTAATGCCCTTGATAAATGCATCCACACCTGTGCCTCAACTCTCATCTAAACATTGATGATATCCAAATTGCACTTCCTGTTTGAATATCACATGACTATATTCAGCTTTTCAAAAAAATACTCCATTAGGATCATGAAACTCAGTAAGTGCAAAGCTATGATAATTGCCTTCCTTACAAGAATGAGTTCCTCCTCTTCTGTGTCCTTGCTTTCCTCCTCCTAGGCTCCCCAACTTAATAAATTGCCCCATCTATCTCTCAAAAACACTGTGAAAAACCTGTAAGTTATCTTTGGCCTAAGAATTAATCTGCAATTTTCCAACAAATGAGGAATCAAAGATGGAATTTAAGTCCAAGACTCATGCCTTCTTGATTTGAAACCAAAAGGTTTTTCTTCATATATTTATTTTTGTACCTATATTGTAATATATTTTTACTTAGGTAAATAGATGCAAATACAACTTCTCAAAGAACATTTACTATTATGTGATAAAATTAATTTCAGTGACATTATAGACTGTATTATAGACTGTATAATTCCAGGGTGTCTGCGTGGTTCGGTCAATTAGGTGGCCGGCTCTTGATCTCAGGGTCCTCGGATTGAGCCCCACAATGGGCTCCACACTCAGCAGGGTGTCTGTTTGAGATTCTTTCTCTCCCTCTTCCTCTGCTACCCCACTTTTCACATGCTCTTTCTCTCTCTTTAAAATAAATACTAAATATGTAAATATATATATATTTCCATTCCATTTCATATCATCTTCATATGAATATAAATCTTTGATACATCCTATAATTGGTTATGAAGTGTATTTCTGTTAAGGAGAGGTGAGGCAACAAGGCAAAGTTCACAGCTAAGGCCAGGCACATTTTACCAACAGTTAACTTCAACCAGGAGAACTTTGACATGTGCAATAAGAGGAAACATTTCCATGAATTTCTGCTTTATTTAAACCTTGCCCAGCAGAAGAAGTTTAAGTGGAAGGGGAATTTTCCTGCTGTTTATAGGACTGTGGGGTCAGATGTCAACCAGGGTCTTCTTCTCAAGCTGAACTGGAAGATCTTCCCTCTTCTATGTCAGCCTCTATATTTTAATTGATGACAAGTACTTAAGAATTAAATACTTTTATTAAGGAAGGCATGATGCCTTCCACAACCTACACACCTAAGGGTTACCATGGATGTGAACTTCAGTGTTCCCACACCATTTATAAATATTTTCAGAGAACAATTTCCTGCTTCAAGAATTACAAAAATCTGGAGATTAAATATTTTAGGGACAGTCAATTATTTCAGAAGAGTTGTACTTTGTTGAAATCAGCACTCAAATATGCTCCAGCAACATTGGAGCTTGGCAACCTTGCCGAATGTAGGAAGTTCAAAATAAAGGCTGCATGCTCCGTTCTGTTTTCCATTCAGGTCGGACAGCACAGTGGACCGTTACATAGGAGGCCATTATGTTGAAAGCAAGTGGCAAAAACTGGGCATGAAATCCTCTATTTGGGAGAACACAGCTTGGTATTATCCCAAAATGTGCATGATTAGGTGAACACATACAGACAGAATAACATTTCCTCCCCAACCCACCCTCTTAACGTTCAGTTGCCTCGCAAATGATTTCATTATTCAGATTATAAAATTTAACTTATTTGCCTGCTCTTGCTGCCAAAAGTTTGCAAACTGTTGTGGGGATCTGCTAGATATTCGGAGGATGAACCATCCAATGTCACAGTTTTGCATGTAATAGCAAATATATTCACTTTGCAGAAGAAAATAGTAGCCACCATTTATGAAATGTCAGCCACGTGCCATATTCTATATGATGCTTTTTGTTGACCTTATCTTTTTTAAATTTTTGTAAGTGCTCTATGAGGCAGGAATTATTTTAAATACACATATAATCTGCCTTTACCCTAAAATAATTCAAGACAAAGAAGATGATAGTAAACTTATTCTCTCAAAGAGTGATTTAAAACTCAGAGTACATAGGTAACGTTCTAAGGGGCATAGAGTTAAGGAGTGACAGAATTGGGGATTATAGGGGTTCCTGGGTGGCTCTGCCTTTGGCTCAGGTCATGATCCCCGGGTCCTGGGATTGAGCCCAGCATTGGGCTCCCTGCTCAGCAGGGAGCCTGCTTCCTCCTCTTTCTCTTCCTGCCTCTCTGCCTACTTGTGATCTGTCAAATAAATAAAGTCTTTAAAAAAAAGAATTGGGGATTATACTCCAAAAAGCCCAATTCCAAGGGTTATGCAGGGTCCACCATTAACAGGCACTGTAATGACTAGCAAAGTGACTGGTGGCCCACATTAGAACTGAGCGTGGCAGGGCAAAGCACGAGATGGAAGAAGCAGCTGTTTGATGGAAAAATGCAGAACCAGGAGTGAACAAAACCTTTCTTCAATATCTCACAGTGAGAGGACTACAGGCATTTTGGATGGGATAATTATTTCTTAAGCAGAACTGTCCCCACATTGAAGATGGTGTGAATGCTCTCTCCAAATACTTAATACCAGTAGCATCCCTTGTCACTGAGACAAACAAAAACACTCTGCATTTCCAAATGCCTTTCAAGGGGGGCAGTGCTGCTCCCAATTAAGAACCACTGCTTAGAGGAAGGGAGAACTATAATCCTAATAATTATAGATATTATTATTATTCTCATTTTTCCAAAAGTGGGAATTCTAAATTCTAGTTCATAACTTTTGAATGGAATCTATCACTGAATGGTGCTAAATGTTATCTTTTAACCCAATGATACTACTGCCATAATGGTCTTGATATTTATTTTCTTGCAAAGGGCATAACCTTTTACCTAAAGAGTCATTTTGTAGACACATAGGTGAATCATTTGTTTTCCAAAGCAGGACATAGGTATTCTACAATCTCCAGAATGTTCTTCTTATGATAAATACTTTAATAATCTGCTTAACTTAATTTTCTACTCCATTGGTTAAAAACAAGATCTAATAAAGGCAAACCAACACTTTTTAAAAAAATTCCAGTATGGTTAACATAGAGTGTTATATTAGTTTCACGTGAAAAATATAATGATTCAAAATTTCCATTCATCACCCAATACTCATCAAGACAAGTGCACCCTTAATCCCCATCACCTATGTCACCACCCCCCAACCCCTCCCTTCTGGTAATCATCAGTTTGTTCTCTATATTTAAGAGTATGCTTCTTGGTTTGTCTCTCTTTCTCTCATTTTCCTCCCTTTGCTGATTTGTTTTTGTTCCTTAAATTCTATCTATGAATGAAATTATATCGTATTTGTTTTTCTCTGATTTTACTTAGCATTATGCTCTCTAGCTCCAACCATGTCTTTGCAAATGGCATGGTTTCATTGTTTTTATGGTTTAATAATATTCCACTCTGTATATACACACATCTTCTTTATCCATTCATCTATCAACAGACACTTGGGCTACTTCTGTAATTTTACTATTGTAAATAATGCAATGAGCATAGGGGTGCGTTAGTGTGCATAGTGTTTTTGTATTTTGAGGAATAAATACCCGGTGGTGAGATTACTGTGTCATAGTGTAGTTCTATTTTTAACTTTCTGAGGAGCCTCCATACTGTTTCCAACAGTGACTGCACCAAAGGCAAAACAACTTTTGATCCATTTCTGCTTGGGAGTCTGAACAGGAAAGGCTTCATGAAATAAGTGGTAATCTGGTGAACTCTAATTCAATATGCAATATTAACTTAATATTTATTTAAGATTTAAAGGGTGTTTGTAACTAGGAAAAGACATTGTGATTGAGAACACAGAGAAGTCTATGACATGGGAAAGCATTCAAAATGTTATCACACAGGTGGACTAAAGGGTTCAGGTTATTTCCAAGTAGGAGAGTAATTTAGGGTTTCTACAGAGCATCTGGGTTTCCTTGTCCATGAGTGGCAGAAAATGACTGTGTCCTAGCTCCAAAATCTCTACTAGAGTATGAGTTTCTAGTGAACACCCAAGAAATCTCGGTGAACACATCACAAAATAACTAGCTCAAAATGCAGACTTCTCAGAGTGAGTCAGATTTCGTTAAGGCAAAGAAAGGAATGCTTACAGCCTCTCTACAACATTTAGTACAAACTACAAGCATGTAATCTGCCATCCAAGTTTAACTCAGTCCTCTATTAACACCCAGACCCTGATTCCCAGACATCTCTATGCATCCCTTTGTTGATAAAGTCCTCCTTTTTTCTCTCAACTAGCTAGCCTATATCCACCTACTACCCCTACCCTAAACACGTGATTTGCCCTTTTCTGCCCCACTTTTCCCCTGGAATCAAACTTCCATGATGGAAAGCAGATTCCAGGGTCATCTTCTCTGACTTCCAAATGGGTACAGCCATTGAGAGGAAAGGTCCCAAATGCAGAAAAACAGGATAAGTGGAGATAGTGCTGGAGCATTTATCTCCCAGGCCCCTCCCTGCTGCTTCCCTGACTTCCTGATAGGGTTCTGGCAGTGGCTCTATTCCTCCTGGATCGCAGTTCCCATAGACATTTATTAGTATATGGTCTAGCACTTAGTGGGCTTTTTAACACTGTTTCTTCTGCTTGGTACTTCAGACCAAGGGGTAGTAATAACTGCCCATGATTACCCATCACCAGGTGCCTTACTTTTCCTTGCTGATTCCCCTGAACCTTGCCTACACTTTGATAAATGCTTTCTCTTTATTAAAGTCTCCAAGATTGAAAATCTGAGTGGAATTCACTTTTGTTAGGACTCTAAGCAAAATGTCCTCCCTCTATTGCTATCCATCATACCTTGGAACTCCCCACCTGTAATCAGCAAACTCCTCTTGATCTCTGGCCTCTTCACAGAATGTTCACTCTCTCATCTTGCCTGGAAACCTAGCTAGGACTCTTTCCAAGTTCACTTTCCCTAAAGCTTTGCAAGTGAAGGATCTGTTATCTCACACCTCTTGTGGCTTAGGAGCAGTGTTGGCCCATCATTATAGTTTTCTGGCCATTATCCATTACACACACACCAAAAGCAAAGGAACTCCTATAGCTTAAAAGGGTCGTGCCATCCTGTTTTATCTTCTTTACCAATTTGTTGCCGTCATCCAGTGACCTTCAAGCCACTTCTACTCATTCATTTAAGTCTTTAGCCATTGATTCATCCTTCACAGCATTACTCTTGTCTTATAGTGACATCAGCATTTATTAATTCATCCAACAGATATTTTTGGAGTACCCATTAATGTTGTAGTTACTAAATATACAGTGTTGAGTAAGACAGAAGAACCTCCTACTCTCATGTGAGTACTAATGTGTGCACTAATGTGTGGGGACAAAGGAGGAAATCTATGTGAATTAATCATTTAAACCTTAGCCTATTCAGTGTCACAGATGACTATTGAATGTGGTCCCAGGAATTGTACAAGAGAATAGCCCTGGTAGCCTTTTATTCCTCATTTTCCTTATCTCCAAAGACTTTTCTTTCAAATTGACTTTACTTACTCATTCCCATGTGTCACACTCACATTATTGTTACTAAAACCTGCATTGCCTACAAAATCTTAAATTTAAATATAGAATTTTCCGATTGTCATCATCCATTCCAGGGCTCTCTTTCTTTGGTGACTCTCTTACAAGGTATTTAGCCTCACTAAACCTCCAGCCTATTGAAATCATTTTTCTCACTATTCCTGAGGTGTTTTTTTTTTTTCTATCTTTAGAACAAATGGGAGAGCTGAGCTGAAACTACACATTAAAGCAGAGATTCCCAAGGAATCTGAGTGGTCCCAGCTTACTGGGACTGATAATACAACATCTTTTTTCCACCCACCCAAAAATGGTAATGGTTTGTGATGTGGTTAGTCTCTGGGAAGCCCTTGTTCAACTAAGCAAGTCCATCCCTACATAATCAAAGCCCTACAATAATACTCCTCTGTTTAAAATCTTAAAGTTGTTTTTGTACTCTTCCTAAGACCCCAACTAAAACACAAAAGGCCAATAACCTTGAAAAGATGTCCAACTCAATAATATCAAGGGGAAATCAAAATTAAGACAACATATCAACCAAGTTGACAATAAATAAAAACTTCTGCACAGCAAAAGGAACAATCAACAAAATTAAAAGGCAACCTATGGAATGGGAGAAGATTTTTGCAAATGGCATACCTGATAAAAGATTAATATCCAAAATATATAAAGAATTTATAAAATTTGACACCCAAAAAATAAATAATCTAATAAAAAATAGGCAGAAAACATGAATAGATATATTTCCAAAGAAGACATACAGTTGATAACAAACACATGAAAAGATGCTCGGCATCGGGGAAATGAAAATCAAAGCTACAATGAGATATCACCTCACACCAGTCAGAATGGTCAAAATCAACAACACAAGAAACAACTGATGTTGGTGAGGATGAAGAGAAAGGGGAACACTCTTGCACTACCACAGTGATTCTGGAAAACAGTATGGAGGTTTTTCAAAAAGTTTAAAATAGAACTATCTTACAATCTAGCAATTGCACTACTAGGTATTTCCCTAAAGAATATAAAATACTAATTTAAAGGGATACATGCAACCCAATGTTTATAGCACCATTATCTACCAAATTATGCAAACAGCCCAACTGTCCATCAGCTGATGAATGGATAAAGAGGTGGTATATATTTACATACAATGGAATATTACTCAGTCATAAAAAAGTAAAAATATTTCCACTTACAACAACATGGATGGAGTTAGAGAGTATTATGCTAATTAAAATAAGTCTGTTAGAGAAAGACAAATCTCATAGGACTTAATTCATATGTGGAATTCAAGAAACAAAACAAACAAGCAAAGAAAAGAGAGAGAGAGAAAGAGAAAGAGAGAGACAAACCCAGAAAGAGACTCTTAACTATAGAGAACAAACTGATGGTTATCAGAGGGGAGGTTGGTGGGGTTTGGAAGAAATATGTGATGGGGATTAAGAAGTGCACTTGTCATGAGCACCAGGTATTGTATGGGAGTGTTGAATCACTATATTGTACATCTGAAACATAATACACTGTATGTTAACTAGTTAGAATTTAAACAAAAACCTAAAAAAAAAAAGAGAAAAACACCTATATCTTAAAGAAAAAAAAAGTAGTTGCGATGGTTATAGAGTTAAGAAACACTTATACATTTCTGCTGGGAATGTAAATTTAAATAACAAATTGAAATTGAGAAAAACTTATGCTACCTTACATTAGTGGACATTTACATATCTAGCACTTGTAATTCCTAATAATTAGAGAAATCTTGTCCTTTGTACTCTTTTGCAAAGGCTTGTACAAACAACATATTTTTAAATGTTAGGAATAATCAGAAAGAAAGAAAAAGACCAAACAACCATTAACAATGGCATGGATTATAAATTATGAAACATAAATATATATAATAAATTATGAAATATATGTTTAATGGAAAACCTACCTTAGAAAGTTTCGTGGTTATTTATTTATTTATTTATCTACCTACCTATTTTTGGAGAGAGCACATATGCACATATGTATGTGAACAAGCAGAAGGGGCAGAGGGAGTGGGAGAGGGTGAATCTTAAGCACACTCCATGCCCATTGAGAGTGTGACCTGGGGCTCAATCTTATGACTCTGAGATCCTGACCTGGGCCAAAAGCAAGAGTCGAATGCTTAACTGAGTGAGCCACCTGGACACCCCTTTAGTGGTTACTACTTAACTATTCTATGCCTCAGTAATCTACGCCTCAGAATGAGGCACTGACATTGTATATCTCATGGGGAATTTTGTGAGGATGAACTCAAGTAACTTAAGAAAAGCATTTAACAGTGTTTGGCATAAAGAAGCATTAAAAAACACTATCTCTTCTTATTATATTATCAATATAAATAATGATATTCTCACACAAAACTTAAGTTATAGAAAGCATAGTACAGAGATTGCTGTGCATACTGTGGACATGACAGAGGTTTTCTGGGATGGCCCCACAGAGAGAAAGAATACTCATTCATGTAGTCAGTATCTCAGATAAGCTACCCAAAAGGCATTAACAAGACATTTTATTGAACAATCATGACCTTTGCCAAAGAATGTCCAAAATGCAAGCAGAGTAGCCAGAAAGAAATAGTCCTGTGGTCAGAAATAAAGTTTAAACAGAAATAAATTATGTGAGATTAATGAAGTTCCATCTCTACCTCCAAAGAGCTGGGTATTAGCTTAGTCTTCCTGTATCTTAATTTCCAAGTCTACAGTAACAGCTTAAAAGCCTGGTCTCTGCAATCAAACTACTTGATATTTGGTCTTTAATCCACTACTGACCAACTATATGAATTACCTCAATAAACCCTCTAGGTCTCAGTTTTCTTCTATGTAAAATAAGGATACTATACATAAAGTGGTCAAGAAGATTACATGGAATAATGTTTATAAAAGGCTTCACCTAGTAGCAAGCATGTTCAAAGCGCTCAATAAATGTTTTGACAGTCATTTCTCTGTCTCTACCATGACAACTATTTTTAAATCCTGGGGATCATTTCCCATTTACCTTTATGACTCTACGACCCCAAAATCCATTACATAGGTTATGTTCAATGAATATTTCTTGACTTGCATTCTTGTAGATCACAGAGAATCTAATTAGGTCTTTAGTGTCAATGTGAAGCTTATTTGGAAAACCCTTTGGAGTTAAATTGGTGTTGTGCTCTTGGTAAAATATGGCTTCCTTGGTAGCAAGAGGGGGAAAGTCTATATTTTGAAAGGTTTCATGGACTGCCAAGAACTGTTATAAAACAATATTTTGATGAGTTATACAGTAAATGAATCAGAAACATATGAGCTTAATTTCCCTGAAAATACATGTGGGTTTAAAAATGAAAGGAAAGGAATCTTGGCACACTTTGTCATGCCAAACCCAAAATGTTAGAAAAACATTTTAAGATGTTAGGATGCACAAATCCTAAATGCAGCTCAATTTGCTCATCCTTCAGTGGCCTGCTCCCAATGTACCTGTTGAGTCTGGTCTGCCATAGTCATAATGAGGAAAACCTAAAAAAGAAAAAAAAAAAGCATATTGGCATAAGACAGGAAACCAAGAGTTCCAAGTCTAGACCTGGCCCTGCCACTGGCTAGCTGTGGGACTCTAGATTAATCACTTAGCCTTCCTGGACCTCAGCTCAGGAAAATAGCCCATGACTTGCAGACCTCACAGGTTTGTTAGAAACTCTTATAATGGCAGTTTAAGAATGTGTGAAGCCCCGAATTATAGGGACCAGGCAAAAAAGTGAACTGGTGCCCTCAGGGTGGGACAAATGTTCAGAAGGGTCCAAATCAATCTGTCAGAGTAAAACAGGCATGAACAAGATGAACACACAGCACACTAAAGATAACTCTTCAGCAAAATTAAGCAAGCATCCATGGTGAATTCTCTGAATCACTCATGCTCACCTCCTCAATCCCCTTGCAACTCCTGCCTTTTACCACACATGTAGAGCAAAACCCCACCATCCAGGTGGCTGAATACCTCAGATATAAGGTCCTCAACATAAACTGGGCCCACAGGGATCTTTTTCAACTCTTCTGCTTCCATTATTTCAGTTCTATTTTCAGTTCTTCTCTTTTCCATTATGCTAACTCTAGAGTCATCAGTGAATTCAAAACTCCTACTAAAACTATCATCCTCTTATTTGCAGCAAATTTGGGGGCAAGAGGCATTAATGAATCAACATTACTCTCAATTCTCTATGCCTGTCCATACCCACCTGTATTAGCTAATTATTGCTGTGAAACATAGTATTCCATAACTTAGCCACTTAAAATAACATGTATTATCCCACAGAGTTGCAGAGGGGTGGAAATTCAGAAACATCTTAGCGAAGTGGTACTGGCTCAAGATCTATCAGAGTTTTGCACTCAAGTTGTCAACAGGGACTATAGCTGGGTGAAATCTTTGAATGGGGAAGACCCACTTCTAAGCTCCTACATAGTGGTTGGCAAGTCTCGGTTCTTTGTTAGGCCAGAGGCCTCTGTTTTTCATTGCAGGGGCCTCTACATAGGTTTCCTGACATGTACTCAGGACCTGGCAGTTGGCTTTCCCCAAAACTAGTGACCAAAGAGGAAGAGAGTATGGCTAAGACAGAAGCCAATCTTTTATACACTAACCATGAATGTCACATACCATCAGTTTTCCCTGTGTGTGCTACTGGCCACACAGATCAACCCTGGTGTAATGTGGATGGAAGACAACAATAGGGTACAAATATCAAGAAGTGATCATCATCAGGGCCACCTCAGAGGTGGCTTCCACACCACTACACTATCATCTCAATATTTTCTTCAGCCACCCTACTCAATCGAGCTCTTCTCTTCACACCTTACCCCTCTCTGGGCTACTGTTCTCTGTCATTCTCCTGGTGCTCCATCTGCCCTTGAAAATATTCTCTCCCTATCTGTATATTCTCCATTTCCAGCCTTAGAATATATTTGTACTTGATCAGCTACAGAAAAATCCTGTGGAACCTCAGGAGATTACTATACCTAAGATTCCTGAGGTTTTGTTTGTTTGTTTAAGAGAACAGGCTTAACCAATCCTTTTGCTAGTTTTAAGGCTCATGTAATTTGTTGAGGCAAAGAACTCTGCCACCCTACTCACAAGTGATTGAAGAAGTAAGTGAACTAAGCATTTCTGGGTAGGGGAGAGGCAAGACCAAGGTCAGCCCTATCTGAAATGACTAGGTGCCAATATCGTCCCTAGGGCCTCCAAATTGGACAGTAGCAAACCTGTGCAATCAAATCAATTGTTATGCAAAATATAAGTATTAAATAAATAAAGAGAAATCAAGTCACTTCAATGCAGGCCATGGACCAAATAATGGAAGCAAGATGGGTCAGTAGTTCATATTTCTCCTATATTCAAATCTGCAAAAAGGGGGCCTAGAGTATCTGAAGAGCTAAAAAGGTAAAATCCCTTGTTTCTCTTGTGTTCTAAGATTTCTTAAAATTCCTACCCCACTGTCAAAGAGAACCTATGCAAACTTAAAGTGCCTGATTTTCTCATTCCAATAAATAAAAAGTGCTAATAATATTTCCTGTTGAAGCATTCCAACCATACCTCTACTACTTTATTTTCAGTCAAGGTGAACTAAAGAAACTGTATTTCTGCCTCTGGACCTAGACTACCTCCTCCCAACCCTTCTCTGTGTAGAGACACCCTATGACTCAACAGTGTCCAAATCTTCTCTACTTACTCATACCCTATTAAGTTTATTCCTGAATTATTTACAGTGATGTGTCCATGCAACACAGGGTGAGGGGCATGTTACAGAAAAAAAGAAGCTATAGTGACTTAGCCAGATACAAGTTTCAACTTTTGCACAAAAAGGAAGATAGGCCTCTCATGGCCAGCTGGCTGTACAGTACTTTTCTGCTTAACCATCCTTGAGTGCAACTTTCATCCTCATGCTGCAATTGCAAAAGATTGTAACTGATTGCTTCAATTCCAATGTTATATCAGCGTCCCAGGCAGGAATGAGAAAGACAAAAAGTGAAAGCTATGTGGCTTCTGTGTCTACCCTCTTTAAAGAGTTCTTTTGGAAGCTTCACTTAATGACCTTAGTTACATTTCATGGACCAGAACTCATTGCCATCGCTACTGATTACCAATCCAGGTCACTTACAAAGGAGATTAGGATATATATATTGAGCTGGGAACATTACCTCTCTGAACAAAGCAAGGCTCATTTTAGTAAAGATGAAAAAGGAAAATGGATATTGAAGAATTGCCCCCACAGTTTCCATTTCAAAGAATACAGAGCAAGACAGGCATCATGGTAACTTGTATTAGGTCAGCTTACCTAAGCAGCAAGAGAGTATCCCAGAATCTCCTTTCCTTTAAGGATCTGGGCCATAAAGGACATTCTGAATCAGATTGCAAAGTAAGAGTGATGCAGCAGTCGTATTCTTTTTATGCACAGGGGGTCTGTACAAAGCACCAGGAGCCATCACAGTCAAATATGTTGCTGATTTGTTAGCTTGTCTCATGGCTATGAGGTAGCAACTGGGAGCACAGCTCCTCCTTTCTAACTTCCTGAAGAGTCTCTTCCCAGCATCAAGCACAGAAGGAAGAGCATATATCAGTGTTTGACCAGCTTACAGGATTACATTAGGCCAAGTCCTTGTGATAAAGTTCATATTCTGAATCATTCTTTAAGGTTCTATTTCTCTAATCCAATAATGGCTGATTAAAAAACAATCCTCCATTTGGTAGATGAAGAAACTGATAGTTATCTGATGACTCCCAACATTGAAGCAGGTAGAAAGCTTCCTACTCATGGTAGAAAAAAATTTTCTCATAACTTATCAGCATGGAGAAGAACAAAGTGTTATGGGTACCAAAATCAGAAAGACATTGTTTTATATCCCAAATATGCAATTTCCTGGGGGTTTCACCTTGGGCAATGCAACCTCTTGAAGACCTGGTTTTCTTATTTATAGGACAAAACTAATTATACACCCATCTTTCAGGATTTTTGTTAGGTTTATGATTAATATATGCAAAAAGCCAGCACAGTATTTAATAAAGAGTAAATGTTTCAATAAATGATGGCTATTAATGCAGAGTTTCCATTACATCAATGGGGAATAAATAAAAATATTTTTAGTGTTGTAACAGAAGGAGCCATACATCATAAATGCAGGAAACTACCAATGAAGCATATTAGATAATAAAAACAGAAAATTTGTCCAATGTTTGATAATTTAAGACAGAAATGTTCCCTGCTCTCTCTCTCTCTCTCTCTTTCTCATCCACCACTATCCCACTGCCATCCCAGTGTGGGGATTTAACAAGTAAATTACATCTTTTCCAGTGCCATTTAACTCCTTTAAAGATACTAAGAAAAATATTTTTATCAATTAATAAACAGACAAGTATCTAAGTAGAAAAATGAACGAAGAGCATTAGTGAAAAATTGTCAAAAGAATGAACAGTAATGGCAGAATCACATATTAAAATATATTCATTCTGAGTAGGAAATATACAAGATGAGCCTGGAGCACCCTGCAGTGCCCAAGTAAGAAAATGCTCGAACAAGAAAAGGAAAAAGAGTTACAATGATGAGGATGTGTCAGAGTGACATGAGCTACCAAAATTGCTCCCAGAGGCCAAAGCTGGAACAATCTTAGCAACAGAATAAAGTAGTAATGGACTATATCCCAAAATATTAAATAAACATCCATGAGGTCATACTGATATAAATAAAAGAATGGATGATAGATATGTAGATATAGATATATAGATAGATGATAGGTAGATAGATGATAGTAGTTCATTGATCATAATAAGTGCATCCTATGAATACCATATATTAATAAGAGGGAAAAATATATACAGGCACTCTCTACTACCTTCACGATTTTTCTGTAAATCTGAAACTGTTCTTTAAAAAAACATATTCTAAAGAGATGCTCATTCTCATTTTAAGAAATAAATAACTTTCAAAGGTACCGTTTTTCACACATTTTACTGGCAAAGTTTTTTGTTTTTTTTTAAGTAGAGAAATTCGGTGTCGACCGGAAAAAAAGTACTCACTCTCTGGAAGTCTAAATTCATACAACTTTTCTAGAAAGCAGTTTGTGTTATGTAAAAAATGGAATACACTTTGATTTAGAAATCTCATCTAAAATGCATTCTTTTTTAAAAATTTCTTTTCAGTGTATCAGAATTCATTGTTTATGTACCACACCCAGGGTTCCATGCAATACGTGCATTCTTATGGCTTACTTTCTGTACAAGTGAGCAATTGAGGGGATGTTTCTTGAAGCTAATTCTTATCAGTATGAAACTAGTCCAATATTACCCAGCTGGTAAAATCAGGCCCTTGGCTCATATCCCAGTTTTGATTAAGTGTGGCCCTACTTCTGTAAGTGTAGTACGATACACACACACGCACACACACACACACCTATATATGTATATAGATATAAACATTAGCTAAACAGTGTCTGATGACCATTTTTGTCAATGTACTAGAAGAGTAAGTGGTTCCTAATTATAAAACATCCTTTACAGGGATAATCCATCATAAGATATAGAACCATATACATTTCACTAGCCACTAAGTGGTTTTTTATCACTTTAATCTCTCTCAGAAATGTTCATTCTTGCTCAAATGCATACTATAAACTCTTTTAAAAGGGGCTTATTTTTAATATGGAAAAATACTACTTCCTTCATTTGCCAAAATAATAAACAAATTAAATACATAGGTAGTTAAAACTAAGATGCTAAATTATATCAAAAGCATTTTTTAATTTCATAACTAGAATATAATACATTAACAATAAGGATGTTTTGACATTAAGAATCTGTCAAGATAATATCTAGAAAGATATCCAAATCTGATATAAAATATATGGAAAATTTCTATACAACCAAGAAAATTTAGAAAAATTTGAAAGTGAAACTATAGTCCAAACACTGACACCTCTCATCAGCTGATTGAGCTATTAAGAACTACTTCAGTATCAGGATTGTTTTCCCCATTTTTTTGCCAGTATCTGTCAATTACATGATGGCAGTATAAATACACATATGAAGGTTGATCTTCATCAGTTTTTTTTTTAAATGTGAGAGAATGTAATTTTTATTTGACAGTTGCTTCTAAAGATAAATTTGTTTTTAAAGGATATAAGATATATTTCTTAAAAATAAATAAAATCCTGTTTGTTCTCTGTATTTAAGAAGGGTTTTTTGGGGGGCGCCTGGATGGCTCAGTGGGTTAAAGCCTCTGCCTTCAGCTCAGGTCATGATCTCAGGGTCCTGGGATCGAGCCCCACATCGGGCTCTCTGCTCAGCCAGGGAGCCTGCTTCCTCTGCTCTCTCTCTATCTCTGCCTGCCTCTCTGCCTACTTGTGATTTCTATCTGTTAAATAAATAAACAAAAAAAAAAAAAGAAGGGTTTGGTTTGTTTCTTTTTTTTTCTGTTTGCTTGTTTGTTCTGTTTCTTAAATTTCATTATATGATGTATATAATATTATATATTGCATATAATTCTATGATATATATGCACATATATGATGTACAATATTATATAATGCATATAATTATATAATATACACATAAACACCTAATTTATTATATATAAATATAAACTATGTAATGTAACAAAATATTATATAACACATAAAAGTATATAATATAATATAAAGAAAATATATATAAATAAATAAAATCCACACTATAATGCAGTAAATATCATCTTTAACCCCTAAAAATAAATAAAAATAGAAAGACACTAAAATAAATAAATAAATAAATAAATAAATAAATAAATAAAAAGTTCCTTTTTTTAAAAGGAACCTAAAGCTGAGAGACAAGAAACTGAATTGAAACTCCTTAGCATTTAAACTTGCCTAAGGGAAGAATTTCCACTGGCCTCCTAGGGATGAGCTCAAGCTCTGTGGCAGGAACCAGCACTGTGGGTTTATCGGCAATGATGATGGTTAAAATCCAGGACCTTTATGACCTGCTCAGTGGTGGGTTTACATTGAAACTGTTATAAATTATTACAGAGGTGAAGCCAAGCCAAACAGTCCAACATAAATATATCTGCAGACACACTGACTACTATATATTCTAAACACTGTCAGTAAATGAATAAACAGAGGTTTCTAAATCATTAAAGAAAATATATTTATTCATAAAATCAATAATTTTTATTTTCTAGCTTGAACCCCTTCATTAAAAAAAAGGCCTATTATATCAAATATTTTGGAATCTGTAAATCTCATGGACTCCCAGGCAGCTGCTTTCCTGCAAGAATAACCAGAACTTCATGCGTCTCTGAGTGATGTGTGAACGTTTTTCACTTTGGATACTCAACTAATTGCTACCTGTTGAAATTGTTCCAATGCATTACACAATTTAAATATTTGAGCCCCACAATTTCAGCAGACTGACTCTGCATCTGTATAAAGGGACAAAGAAGTATAATATGATAGTCTGATTTTCCTGGGGCTTTGGGGAAAGCAGCAAGACTGCTGGCTTGTCCCTGTGGATGAATCATGGCGAGCCAGAGGAGACCGAATTTTGTGGTCTGCTTTTATTTGCCTAGTCATATAACTCAGGGCTTTAAGTCTGCACATTGTTGACCAAAATATTAATTGTGGCAAAATAGCTTGTGTCGGTACCAACACAGTAAAACCAGAGTAACCCACATGTACGAACATGAATTAGATTAAACAAGAGGGAAAAAAGCTCCAAACCCCTGAAGTTAAAATCATTGAGAGGTCTGCTGTTGAAACTAGCTTCAATAGAAATGAGGGTTTTTTCTTCTTGTTTTGTTTTTTTGTTTTTGTTAAAGGAGTAAGGTTGGGGAACTGCTTGTGGAAATAGCAGGGATTGGAAGTCAAAGCCTTTCTGGTTAATATTTCTCTCTCTGTGCTCCAGTATTAATCAATGTAATTGTCTTTCTCTGTCATCTGAATTTCCTTATCTATTAAACAGAGCCAACTTGTGATAATCTGCAGCCCACTTTTCCTAAGAGTAATTTGCCTTCACTTTTCTTTTAGTGATAGGTGGTATCTATGAAATTTTGATGTAATCAATGGAAGTTGGACACAGGGGAGTAAAGCAAACCTAAAAGTGTCAAAAAATAATGTCATAGGATAGGAAAGGTTTCCAAGGAGAATATGAAAAAAGACCTCCTAAAACACACACATTTTAGTTTAGAATGCAAGTCTCAGGGTGAGAATGAAAATTAATGCTATTTTTTTTCTGCTCTACCTTAAGAATGTCTACTGTGGAGCTAAGCTGGAGACAAAACATGCTCTATCCCCAATCCCTTCATTTCATATTATCCAGGTCAACTCCCAGACATCAGTGCAGTAGTCTAAGTTCCTATGAGTGAGACAAGACTTTATCTTCTCTTAAACAGCCTCCGCTCTCCATAGAGTAAACTATTTGCTGAGGCTCCAGCAACAGTAAATCTGATAGTGGAAGATTCTAAGAACTCCTGATTGATGGAAATCAACTTCCAGATCTCTAAATGCCATGCATTGTAACGGGCCAGGAGATCCTTTGTTTGGCAGAAATTCTTTAATTATTACAGGAGAACCACCTTTCCTGGATTTACAATAGAAATTAATGTCTATCCCACCTCTGTGTCTTTAGAACAAGTTTGGTGTACTAGTTTCCTAGGGCTGCCAAAACAAAGTACCACAAAGTGAGTGGCTCAAACAACACAGTCAGTTCCATGCCTCTCTTCTAGCCTCTGGTGACAATAGGCAATCTACAGTCTGCAAGACCTTCTCAAGGAACCTGCAAGACCTTTTTAAGGAATCTGTATGGTGAACACTATTTTCCTAAAAATATTAAGAGTTATTTGTTTTTTTCACTAATTTTTTCATTTTACAATAGACTTTCCCAGATTCTTTATAATATGTGATTAAATCAGCCACCTGAAGATAGAATAAGTGAGTATTGTCATGTTTTTCTAGAATTTTT
Source organism: Taxidea taxus jeffersonii (assembly GCA_003697995.1). Lineage (NCBI taxonomy): Eukaryota > Metazoa > Chordata > Mammalia > Carnivora > Mustelidae > Taxidea > Taxidea taxus. The sequence goes on along the minus strand of RCUC01148775.1, from coordinate 17,937 downwards.
TAATGTTCCAGTTTAGAGAATAAATATGTGCATTTTCTGAGATTAACTCAGGCTTATTAGTACTTCTAATATGCTTTTAGTTTTCTTTGGAAATATCTGCTTAAGTCTCTGTAATCCATTTTGTTCAAAAATCATTTCTTTGAAATTCCAAAATTTCCCTTATACCCACATAAAACCAAAAAGAAATAAGTATACTTTGTTGTACTTATTTTTACACTTGTATCTTAGGCTAGATCATTAGCTACAAAAAGAGAGATTGGAACACTTCTCACCCTATATCTGCACCAGTAACACCTAAATATGCTGAATGATTTGCTGAAAAATATACTGAAAATTTCAATATGAGGAAATTATATAGAAAGCTCTAAGTAAAAGAAGAGAGTGTGAAAAAAAACTTTACTTGATCATATCTCATGCAATATAACATTTTTAATAGTGTTATACTATCAGTTAAATTGAGATGTTATTCTGAAATTAAATATCCAGAGTTTGCGAAGAAGAAACTGAGTATTTCAAATAAAGGCACAATGAGCCCTTTAAGCCAACAATTGTTTGGTACAATTTTCAAACTAAATAAAAAAGCCATCAAAGTACCATATATACTGCGTTGGCTAAAGAAGGGCCGTCAATAGCTAAGAGCTTAAGGATGCCTGTGGCTCAGGGAGTTAAGCCTCTGCTTTTGGCTCAGGTCATGATCTCAGGGTCCTGGGATCAAGCCTCACATTGGGCCCTCTGCTCTCTGATCAGCAGGGAGCCTGCTTTCCCCTCTCTCTCTGACTGTCTCTCTGCCTACTTGTGATCTCTCTCGCTCTGTGTCAAATAAATAAAATAAAATAAAATAAAATAAAATAAAATAAAATAAAAGAATGCTTGTAGTAAAGCCCTAAATGTTACTAACGTTATTAAATCTCAGGTCTTGATGACAAGCCATGTTTTAATATTTCATGTGGTAGAATGGGTCATATCTGTATAGTGCCTCTGCTTCAGAGATAAGTCTAATGGTTATCTCCAGGACAAACACTGATGCAATTGATTGAATTGAAAGTTAACCTATTATTTGGTGGGTTTTTTGTTTTTCATATTTTTTTGCCTTCTCAGGAAATACCATTTTTATTTGAAAGAATGACTGACAAGCTATGTTTATTTAAACTTGATCATTAGACAAACATTTCCTTGAACATTAATGAAGTGAGGCTGTCTAGTCAAGAAAAATGATGTAGTGCAGTTTTTGCTGCCAAGGATAAAATTCAAGCTTAAAAGTGAAAATTGGGATTTTGGAAATCTTGTATCCTTCACCATGAGATTGACAGCTTCTTAATTCATAGACTTTTCTGGTAAGATATTAACAAATATCTTGATAGTGATATTAACAAATGCAAATCACAGTATTACTTTAGATCTGGATAATTCAATGACCTAATATTTCTTCAAATGACCATTACACAATGTTACAAAATAGATCAAGATGGACCAGTGGATTTTAGTGTAAAAGAAAACCCAGTTACCAATATGGTATCAGCTTATATATTGCATTTGGCCTGTTAGAAACAGCCACTTGGCCGTTTTATTGTAATATCCAGGAAGAAATCCACAATGATTTGAAAAGCAGATTATAGTGCTCTTTCTTTGATTATACACCAGTATGAGGCTGGATTATCTGTCTGTGTTTCAACTGAAACAATATATTATAAGGACTGAACACAGAAGCAGATAGGAGATGACCTGTTCTCTATTAAACCAAACATTAAAAAGGTTGGAAAAAAAGTAAAACAATGACATTCTTCTCACTAAGTAGATTTTGTTTTAAATATAGTTTTTAAATATACTTTTCACAAAAGTACATATGTTAGCATTTCATAATTTATTATTACTTTTAAATGAATTAAACATTTTAGTTTTTTTCAGTGTATATACATATGTTAAATAACTATAAATACAAAATTAACATCTCTAGAGGGTTCTCAATATTGTTAATACTAAAAGAGATCCTGAGATCATAAAGTTTGAGAACTGCTAATCTAAATAATCACTGACAGGCGCCTTGGTAGCTCAGTTGGTTGAGCATCGACTTGATCTTAGGTCAGATCATAATTTCAGGGTCATGAGATGGAACCCTGTATCAGCTCCCACTCAGCAGGGAGTCTGCTTAAAAGTCTCTCTCCCTCTCCCTCTGCCTTTCCTCCAGTGTGTGGTCTCTCTCTCTCTCAAATAAATAAATAAATCTTTTTAAAAAATAGAAAAATAAACACCCACTGGTAATCTTTCTTTACCTGTCCCCTGGGTCTTTGAATCCAATTTGCTTTAATTACATTTTGTATTCTTTATTTCAAAATGATAACTCTAAGCCCCTGCTGGTATAGCCCTGTGAGGGAGAATCACTCTCTCACTCTCCAGGACACTAGATTGGAAGGAAAGGGTAGAAGAACAAAGGAAACAGAAGGAAGAGGGGAGAAGAGGGGCATGGTTGGAGAGGTAAGCACCCTGTCTCATCCTCCCCATGTAACACAACCCAGAAACTAAGATATTAATACCCGGGGCAGCAAGGAGCTTCCAGGACCCAGGCACAGAACTAAAGAAACATCTGTTCTGACCTATTGGTGCTGTGTTCCACTTACTGTTCAACATTTTTAATTATTCTGACAACATATCTGTAATACAACATATGTAAAGGGCTAGCACAGTGCCTGGGGCATAAACATGCTCAATGAATGTTAGATGTTGTTAAAATTAAGATTTCCTCACTGTACTTCTAATACTGCCTGTTCCTTGACTTGTCTTTTGAGCTAAGACTATATTCTGCCCTATCTTTTCACAATAGGACATCATCAGTCTTGAATTATGCAATAAGGACAGAAAGCATCTCCAGAATATTCCAAAACAATGTTTGCTTTGGGACGCAACCCAACACCATTCAAAAAAGCCTGAACAAAGTGTTCAGGGCATATGCATACCTTCTAAGCATTGGCTTAGCTACCCTTTGACTGTTGCTAAAGGAAAAAGAGAGAACTTGCAAAAATACCCCTGAGAGACTTCTTGGTATTTGAGCCTGGCTCAAGGCAGAAAATATGAAAAGCCCTGTGTGAAAACCTGTCTCTGGTTAGAGACCTCTGGCCAGCAAAGACTGACCCCAATACTCTTCATAAAGCAAACAAGCCTCTGCAAACCTGGCCACTCACTCCCGAAGCAACTCAAATTCCAACACTGGAAATCTGACTTATTACTAATACAATTTCCTTCATGAGGAGATGTTGGACACAGAGAATCCCAACTAGGGCAATTCTGACCCCCAATCCTTCCTATTTTACTTAAGCTGTAGGTGTATTTACACAAAATTTTGGGCAGCATTAAACCACAGCTAGTCAGACAGGTCCTGGATGCTCAGCCTAACTCATCCTTCCCCACTTGAAAGGCATCTTTTGGCCTTGGAATTAGCCAAAGAAGTTTCCGGTTCACTTGGGATCCAGGACTCTAGCACAACATGGCTTTTTTTTCCCCTTCCCCTACCTGTTCAACCAACAAGCAAGCTAAGACATTAAGTATTTTTCCATAGCTCTCCATAAATGCAAATGCTGCTTCTGCTCACATATAAATGAAGATTTGCAGTTTACAGAGTGCTCTTGCCTATTTCCTCATTTTGTCCTCATAGAAGCCCTGAAAGTGAGGCAGTTGGAGGTGCCAGTTGTTGTGGGGTAAAATGAAAACAACTGCATTTAGAATCAAGACAACTGAGTGTAAAGTTCTGTAGTGCTAGTAACTAGCCACGTGTCTTACATCAGTTAAGGGTTATATGAACTCTGAGAGATAAAAACAAAAAACAAAAACTTAAAATAATAAAGTGGTTCAGATTGATTTATCTGTCATATAACAGAATCCAGAAATTTACAGTCCAATGCTGGTAGGGTGAAGTCTCATCTTTTATTATTCCACCATCATTAACATGTGACTTCCACTTCATACTTTAAGAGAGCTGTTTGGACTTCATCCATCCAGTTCACATTCCAGTCATCACAAAGGAAGAGAAGATGAAGAAAAAAGGGAGCAGAGGGTACATAACACCTGTCCTCCATGCTACCATACCTGCCTTTCACTTATCTCCCATTGGTTAGAACTTGGTCATGTGATACGGGAACCTGCAAGGAAGACTGGGAAATGAAATCCTATTTCAGAGCATCTGGCCAGTTAAAAATCTCAAGTCACATTGGCAAAGGATAATGAGAAAATGAATTTTGGGGACAACAGGTAGGCTCTGCTAGAAACTTAAGCAAGTTACATGGACTTTCGGAGCCTATTCTTCATCTAAGAAACACAAGAACCCTTACTTCACAGGTTGGTCCTGAAGCAGAGCTGTGGCATCTTCCTGGCCACAGATCACCAGCTTTGAGGAAGATGATGCCTGAATCATGGACTTCATTCTTGTCATATGTGAGAATTCAAGACACCAGTGTGGATTAAACAAAATCCAGCTGGAGAGTGGAGGTCTCAGTGCCAAGCACAGAGAAAGAGGCATATTTTGGATGAGATGGAGATGAAAACAAAGTTCACACTAGGGGGGTGAAATCAACCCAAAGATAATGTGATGAAGTGGGAAGGAGAAACACCCATGTGACTACTTGGAACTAGTAGCACTGGATATTTTCTTATATATATTAGGTATTTATAGAGGTGTGTTTCTAGAAGAATCAAATATTAACAAATTAAACAAATATTAACAGAATAATTTTTCTGTGTCACAAGCTATAATGCATTAATATAAAGTAGTATTAGGTTGTGATTAGGTGTGTAAGTATGGGAGACAGACCACCTAGAAACCTGGTTTTGCTTCTTGCTGCATGCATGCATCTGGCCAAGACACTTACCCTCTTTGTGCTGAAGTTTTCTCATCTGCAAAAGGAAGATAATAGTAAATGTTATTCATAGGACTGTAGATGCATATAAAGTGCTTCTAGGATAGTCTGTATATAACAAATGTTCAATATATATTAGTTTGTATTATTACTGATGATGTTATTGTTCCAGCAAAAGCAACTGCTCAGTCCATTCACATGTACTTCTTATCCTTGGCTTCTATCAAGATCCTTCAGTGGATGCTATTTTGGGCAACTTCCACAGGACCAGCAATTGACAAGGACATGGAGATCCACTGTCTATTTCTTAAAGCATCCCTGGAACTGTTCCTCTTGTTATCAGAAGAAACTCATGCTTTGTCTAAGCTCACACTGTTGGTAAGTAGTAGACCTGGGATCTGAATGTGGTCTTTCTGGCTCCAACAACTGTGTTTTTTTTAACATCAACCTATTTTATTTTTATATCCCTCCCTGATGTGCCCCATTTTTTTTGTTTGTTTATCCTACCTCTCTGATTCAAAGTAAAAAGAACTCTGCTTAGTTCACCCCTAGATGTTACCTAAAGCATAAGGCACACACTGTTTTACATAACACTCAAGGCCTCCATGGTCTGATCCTTACCTTCCTCTCAAATCTTATCTCCTCTCATTCCCCCTCACTGCTCTGCCTCTGATATATTTCTTTCTGCTTATTGAATTTTCCACTGATCTTCAGGGAAGGCTTCCCTTCCAATGACCACATGTCTTTGATCTTGCCACATATCTGACTTTCCATGTTCCTCTTTCCTCTGTTCATACTATGTGATAATTCAGGCTTCTTTAAAATTCAACTCAGGGATACCTGGGTGACTCAGTCAGTTAAGCCCTAACTCGTGATTTCAGCTCAGGTAATGATCCTATGGGTCTTAAGATAGAGCCCTGCATTGGTCTTTGTGCTCAGCAGAGAGTCTGCTTGGAATTCCCTCTCTCTCCCTTTCCCTCTGCCCCTCCTCTCTTTCTTGCTCTCTCTTTCTTTCTCTCTAAAAAATAAATTAAAGAATATTTAAAAAGAAAAGGCATGTCACAATTTATGGAGGGAAGGTATAGTAAGTGAAGGTTTCATTGAAATCCCTTGCTACTGGATCTATATTTATAGCATCTCTGTAGAATAGGGATAAGAAATGCATTTCCTTCGTTTCCTACAAGATGTTAGATTTCTCCTAAATTTCTAACTGAAGGCTCATTCTTTAGACATTTATTGACCTCAGACTCTGTGACACACATACTTAGAGCTAACCCTCTAAAGGTGTAGTGCACACTGACTACATCCCTAAATACATGCAATTATTCCTGCTGCTCAAATGTAGCCAGGTATTTATCAAGATAATTTGCAATTTGAATCAGAGCCATAGATACAACTGAATAGAGCAATTTGAAGCATACTAAATAAATGCAGCCAAAGACCTTCTGTGCATTCTAATTCCTAGTTTGAGCTCAGTTTTCTCCAACTGTTCTTGAAAGCATAAGTTCAGCTGCACCACATCTCTTGGGGCTGAACTGTATACATGTGCACATAATTATTATGTTCTAGTTTATGACATCTACTTCAAATAATTATACATACCTGACCTCATGCCCACTCTGGGAAAATGGGACAATGGCAGTCAGTGTATTTGCATTATATGTCCTAGAAGTGAAATAGACAAGAGAAGACAAATTTGTTAGCCTTTTTACAAAGGACAACTCTTCAAATTCCTGAAGAACAATCATTTTAAAGATCCCACAATAGAGTATTATTTAATCAGAACTGTAGAAAGAACTTTATGTAAAAGGGCTTGTATTTTAGTTGAAGGGATATCTTACAAGTTAGACATATAAGTAGGCTGTAAGTAAAATATGAGCTTTGTTGATGTTGCAGAAAGAGCATAAAGATGGAAGTTGGAGCTCAAGATAAATCCAGCTCTGTCACATGCTGTGTAAATTTGAGCAATAACCTTAAACTCCACTAAACCTCAGTTATCTCAGCTGTACAATTAGAATACCAATAATTTTAGTTCCTGGAGTAACCATAATAATTAAAGGACATTATCTACACTACTACTTGTCTTGGAATCTAGAGCCTTAGTGATGACTGCAAGTGTAAATATAAGGACTACCACAGAGAGAAGAAAGCCTATGCTATGACTGACAGTCCAGCTAAAGCTCAGTTATCCCACCCCTGGGTCTAAGTTCCTGCTCTGAAAGCCCAGTGACTGAGTCATGGCAGCCCCAGAGATGATCAGCATCAGAGAACCCAACCAAAATGCACAGCAGATGGAGGTAGGTCAGAGAATGCTTCTATAACTGGAAATCTGAATTTGAACCCTATCTTTTTTTTAAATATTTTATTTATTTATTTGACAAATAGAGATCACAAGTAGGCAGAGAGGCAGGCAGAGAGAGAGGGAGAAGCAGGCTCCCTGTTGAGCAGAGAGCCTGATGTGGGGCTTGATCCCAGGACTCTGGGATCATGACCTGGGCCGAAGGCAGAGGCTTTAACCCACTGAGCCACCCAGGTGCCCCTGAACCCTATCTTAAAACTACATTGAGAAGTTGCATAGTTAGTTATCTAAAGATGGAAGTAGGTCCACACTGGTAGTTATTACAAAACTTTAACTAAATTGTGAGTAGACACTAGAGGAAACTGAGATCTCCTCAAAATAAAATAGAAAACTGAAAAGAGTGAGTGAGTGTGTGTGTGTGTGTGTGTGTGTGTGTGTGTGTGTGTGTGTCCGTCCAGGCAGTTTGGTGGGTAGTTCTCAGAAAGAAAGAGTGGGGAATGGAGAAGAAGGATGGCAAAGAGAGAAATGACTAGGATGCTAGAAGAAGACAAGAATATCTAAGGTTTACCTTAAAGCTATTTTCACTGACCTAAAGTGCTGTTATCTCAAAACTGCAGGGAATATTTCCATGCCTACTCTGGCCTTGTATATATTGTACATTTTTTGTTGTTATGAAGGGGAGATTGAGTTTCCTGGATCAATGGCAGAGGAAAGATAAAGAACAGCCACAAAACCCCAAACGAGCAATGATAGCAAATTAGGACCAGAACTGTGACCCCAAGACTTTCAACATGCCCCCTCTGCCCCACCATAAAAAACTCTCAGAAATACTAGGAAGAATATTGAACTCTTCCACAAAGACATGGAATGGGGGTTTAAGATGACCTCATATAGAACTGAAGACAAACAAACATGCTGTGTTTCAAAGAGAGAAAACAATGTATCCAAAGAATGAGATGATTTGAAGTCTTTATGAGGGTCTCCTCTCCCTGCCATTACTCTCCTTAGGAAACTGTCTTAATCAGAAGTTTGCTTAGATGAGTGGAAATTCAAAGTATAAGAATGTAATGATTTTTTTTAAGGAGTCTCCACACCCAGTGTGGAGCCCAACACTAGGCTTGAACTCACAACCCAGACATGAAAATCTGAACAGAGATCAGAGTCAAATGTTCAACCTATGAGGCACTCAGGCACCTGATAATATAATGATCTTAAGAAATATTCTTAAGACATCTTATTGAAAGACATCTTCTGGATTTTTACAAAATAGGCAATGATCTTGGCAAATTAAGAATGGCCTACCCAGGGATGCCTGGGTGGCTCAGTTGGTTAAGCGGCTGCCTTCGGCTCAGGTCATGATCCCAGCATCCTGGGATTGAGTCCCACATTGGGCTCCTTGCTCAGCAGTGATCCTGCTTCTCCCTCTGCCTGCTGCTCTTCCTGCTTATGCTCAATCGCTCTTTCTCTCTCTCTCACAAATAAATAAATAAAATCTTAAAAACTACAACAACAACAACAACAAAGAAAATTTCTGCCTGTGCTTGCTCCTGTGCTCTCTATCTGACAAATAAATAAATAAAATCTTTAAAAAAAAAAAAAAAAGAATGGCCTACCCAGCTTCCATTGACCAAGATATCCCCAGGTTATGTTGAACATATTGACCATGTCTTTATCTACTTCTGTCTCTTTGATGTACTATTCTGTTTAACTTCACTTGGCATTTTTTTCTCTCTCTTCATATTATTAATACCATTGTTTGTGATTCAACTTTGTTATGCTCTTATAGCCCAAACCTTGCTAGCTACCTCCAGACTGGAATAATCTCTTGAGTCATTCCTGCTGTTATTTTAGGCTGCTTCTTTTAGGGTTTTTACCTCACCATGTGCTGACTGAAATTTAGATTTTTGGAAAGTCATCTTATTGTTCTTGTTCCTAAGTTCTTAGAAAACAAGGAACTGTAGCCCTGTGTATGGAAAACTAGTGTCATGAACTTGGCACTTATGTTGATTATGTTGATATGTTCAATACGTATCAATCTTTTTTTTTTTCCTGTGGGGGATAGAAGACCATCATAATCTATTAATGAACAAGAACTTCAAAAGATCTGGAAGTGCATAGTGAGTTAATGACAGAGGCTGCCATGAAAAAATATATTGGCAAAGTCAGTAACAACTGTTATGTCTTTCATATAGACTAGTAAAGTGCATTGTAATGTGATTCCAATGGTATTGTTGAGATTGAATGAGAAGATTATTGATTACCATTGCAATATATATGGGCAAAAGAGTTTTGACTCTAAAGTCTGGAAATTAACATGAGTTAATATAGACCCATAACTTTTTTAAATTGTTACAATTTCTCATGCCATTAATATAGCATGTTTTTGGCATGATTTTCTTTATACATCTGTTTTTCTCTACTAGTTTGTGAAATCCTTGAAGGCAAGATCTGTGTCTAATTAATCTTCTATCCCTAGCAGTGCCTAATAGATGTTTACAGAATATATATTGAATCCACAACTGATCTTTCCATTTAAGAAATTACCTTGTCCATGGGATAACAATATGCATTTCATTGTAATATTGTGTAATATCAACCCTCTTTCTACACTTCTTTCCAGGGGCTAATATTTCTCCTCTTTCAGGTTAGAGCTTTTATAAAAGAATGAGGAAATAAGAATTGGAGGTTGGGGTGGAGTAGAAGTTTTTCTTTGGTGTTTTAGGTTTTTGGTTCGTTTGATTTTGACAGGACTACTCAAGATTGAATACTGAAATGTTTCTTACTTATCAAAACAACCCTTCCAAAGATGGGATGGAGAAAACAAAATAAGTGAAGATGTTTGGGTGCTATGAAATTTTAATGGACTTAGAGAATCTTCACTTCTTTCATTGTGTATGCTGATGCTGCCTGAACCCCCATGGCTGCTGAAGGAAAAAAAGCATGTCTTCCCATGAGTTATGGAGTGGTTCTAAGCAGCTACCAAATGAAGGAAAATAGAAAACAAATATTGAGTTCTTGGATGAGGATGAGTAAATTAAATGTATATTATGTGTCTACTTTGCACCAGAAATTATAAGTATGATGGTTTTCTATGGTTTGGTACAATCCCATAGAAAGGACATCAATATGATTGTCATTTTAAAGAAATGGAAGCTTATGCATTTACAATTATGTAGCTAGTAAGAGGCTGGGATGCTTAAATTGGTCTTTCTGGCTCAAAGCTTCTAACTATTACTAGTAAACCACTATTTTCTGTATATTTCTGAGTAAAGGAATCACCTGGAGCCTGATACATGTTTCCAGGCCTCCATTTGGATATCTTGCCCTGGTAAGTCTGGCATGGGGGTAAGCATGTGAAATGTATCAATTAATCCAAGGGGTTTCTATTACCTAGCAAGGCTTGCATCCCCTGCTGTACCACAAAACCTTCCCAGAGATACCCAAAGTATCAAAATATCCCAGAGGGTCAGAATACCCCAAAATGGGTAAGAAACTTAAGGGCTTTATGTATCTCCATCATCCCCTCCCTCCAGGCTTTGTCTATCCATTTCATTTAATGAACAAGAAACATATTCATGTTATATCAGTTCAGCTTAAATCACCTATTTCCACAATTAGACAGTGCCAAGACTTTTTTATACAAAAATTTGGAAGCCCACTCTTGAGAGAACTTAGGTTGGATAATGTCCTTCTAGAAAATGTAGGCAAAAAAGAGCAAATCCAATGACTGTCCACCTTAATGTAGTTTAAATGTGAAAGTTCTCTTTCTTAACTCTCTTTCACTTCTCTGTTTTTCTGTCTCTGCATCTGTTTCTGCATTTCATATCTCTGAAATGTGTATGGATTATCATGAATGCCTACCTCTTGCCACTAAACTTTGAAGTGATTATGAGTTCTCATTTATTAAGACAAGGTTTTTAGAACCCTTTCTACAAAATTATTTTGAAAGAATAAACACTTGAGCTGGTGTTTTTGAAACATTTATCTTGAAGTGCCCCAAATGTCAGAAGAAAGTTACTTGGAAAACTGGGAGATATGTAAACAAAACCATAGCATCCTATGATATGTGTGAAACTCATTTAAAGTTTTCTTTTATCTTAAAATTTTATATGGACTGGGCTTTCCAATATTCAAGATGCTTAGTGTTAAATATCTTAATTAAAAATTAAATAAATTTAATAAAAATTAGCTATTTTAACTAAATAACAATTATTTAATAATAATTACATTAATGAAATAAATTAAAATTTAAATATTTAGATTTAAATATGCTTTTCTATATTCAAGTTATATTGCCATTTGCTTTCATTAAAAACTGTATTTTCTCAATATGAATAAAATTGGCTCTCCATGTATATTATATGTAATACATATATATGTTTTAATATTTGCCTCATGTAAAGGCTTTGTCATCCTTGTTCACATCCCTTTGACACATGATGTTTATCCACCACCATGCATTAACACCTCAGCTTAAATAAGTTTACTAGATGAGCTAACTTTCCCAAGACATTACCTAAGATGGTAATTCCTTAAATAGGAAAGTAGAAAAGACAAGACACGTGTGAGTTTACACACATCCTGATGTTGAGAGTTAAGAAAAGATACTCCATCTATTGACCAATCATTTAGAATAGAGGTTTCCCTTGGGGTCAGACCCGCATTCCACATCCTCTTTACCTTGACCCTAGAATAAGTCGTCATACCTAAATGATTTTTCAGATTACATGTTGCTTCCCCATATGCCATCACTTTCAATCTTTGTATTAATTTTATAGAATTCACAAAGGAAAAACTGCAGTGAAGGAGCAGCAAGATTACAAGACTTTCTGGGATTACATAGTCTACTCTCTCTTCAATGCTCCCATACTTCTTTCATTCCCAGAAATGACTTAGAGATTTTCATAAGCACAAGACACATTCAGTCAATCATGGCTGAACTGAATTTATTATTGCTATTTAACAAGATTGTGAGTGCAAAGCTTAGAATTACAGCTCAGTCATTCTATCCTTCTGAATCTGGGGTCATTAAAAAACCTCATGCTATTTGCAAAAATGCTAATGATAATTTGACTCATATTTGTGCACCTCCCCACAAACCAGTTTTTAGATTATAAATATGGAACTGGGCACGGCCCAACTGAAATACCTCCTTCTGAGTTATTGCTGAAAAATCAAGAGACTATTTTTTTAAGTTCCAAGGGCTAGACTGAAGTCAATATTTGTAAATATTAACTACTGTAGTTTTTCTTCTGAGTAGTCCAATCTGATAACAAGCAATTCAAATTGGATTGGGGTCTACGCTAAATAAAACTCTCCATTTACATGAAATGTGCTCTTTAGCAGAATGGTGGTGGTATAAAAAGAGGCACAATTCAACTCAAAAACCTTGACTCCTTATCATCCATCAGTCAAGGTGAAAAGCTCTCTGAAACTCCACTGAGATTAGAGTTAACATAAACTTCCTGAGCTGAATTCCATTATTGCCAAAATACTAGAAGGAAATCATTTAAGTATTTTCCAGAATGCCAGTTTGGGGGCTTACTCAGCTTTTGACTAATAGAATTTTGCAAAGAGTTCATCCTCCCTCAAACCATCAAGAATCACCAAAGTTTTTTTTTTTTACTTTATTTAAGCTTTATTTAAACATATAATGTAACCCCACCACCCTCACCCAACCCCTCTTCCCCCCACCCCCCTCAGTTTGTTTTATGACATTAAGAGTCTCTTTTGGTTTTTCTCCCTCCTGATCCCATCTTCTTTCATTTTTACTTTTCCTACCACCTTAACTCCCACCCCCGTTGCATCTCCACTTCCTCATATCAGGGAGATCATGTGGTAGTTGTCTTTCTCCAGTTGACTTATTTCGCTAAGCATAATATGCTCTAGTTCCATCCATGTCGTCGCAAATGGTAAGATTTCATTTCTTTTGATGGCTGCATAGTATTCCATCGTATATATATACCCCAGCAATTGCACTACTGGGTATCTATCCTAAAGATACAAACGTAGTGATCCAAAGGGGCATGTGTACCCGAATGTTTATAGCAGCAATGTCCACAACAGCCAAGTTATGGAAAGAACCTAGATGTCCATCAACAGATGAATGGATAAAGAAGATGTGGTATATATATACGATGGAATACTATGCAGCCATCAAAAGAATCACCAAAGTTTTATATATAAAAAGAACATTAGGGACACCTGGGTACCTGGTTCAGTCAGTTAAGTGTCTGACTCTTGGTTTCAGCTCAGCTCATGATGTGAGGGTCATGAGATTGAGCTCTGTGTTGAGATTTATGCTCACTGGGGAGTCTGCTTAAGATTTTTCTCTCTCTCTTACCCTCTGCTTCCCACCCTTCTCAAATAATAAATAAATAAATCTTTAAAAATAATAAAAAGGACATTAGAAGAGTGTTATTTCATACTCACTAAAGAAAGATATCCTGACAGAACTGAACCAAACATTTCTCCAAATGTCCAGTAATGGGTACTATTACTTCTCAAGAAGCATCATTCCATTGTTGAACATAAAATTATGTAGGAAAAGTAAAAATGAAAGAAGATGGGATCGGGAGGGAGACAAACCAAAAGAGACTCTTAATGTCATAAAACAAACTGAGGGGGGTGGGGGGAAGAGGGGTTGGGAGAGGGTGGTGGGGTTACATTATATGTTTAAATAAAGCTTAAATAAAGTTAAAAAAATTAAATAAAAAAAATTATGTTGGTAGATACAACCAAAATGAAAAGAAATAACTGTAAGCCCATACTACAGCCCCAAGACAGAGAAAAGAAATAGGTGATAAATTTCTTGTATTCTTATAGCCAAGCTTGATATGGTCATGATGAAAACAGTTAATAGTTCAAACATCTGCTAGAAATCTCATCCAGTTAAAAGAAAAACACACAATAAGTTCTTAACTTACCAGTGATTATTTCCATTTTCAGGTTATAGAGAAAAGGAAATACTGTGTGGACATTATTCATAAGAAGTAATTACTAGTCACTGAAAAGAAATAAAAGTAAATAAATAAAAATTCTAAAGAGAAGTAATTGCCAGTTATATGGAAATGATTTAAACTTGAAAAAGAGGATTAGTACATTATATTAAATTTCTTATAATTGAGAAAACAAACTTGATACAAAATTGGACATGAAGCAGCTATCAAAAGTCCAAAAATTTAAAATCCGCGTAATCTCATAATATCCATTCACTTACCCTATTACTTGTCCATTATTTGGCATTTATTGAGCACCTACTGTGTGCCATGCTCTGAGAGTCATAAAAGAATAAAGATGAATATCTGACTGAAGGAGCTGGCAAACAAAATCTGGCAAACAAAATAAATAAATCCAGGATGCAGGGCTGTGATCATAACTTTAAGAGAAAAAGTTGTGTTCTCTTAACTCTTCTCTGTATGCATTAGAGGATTTGGACAAAGAGCTCTTTGAATCTCCTTACAGTTGTGAGTTACCAGATAATTAGTGGGAGAATTTGTTCCTATCTTCATCTCAAGTCAACACAAAGAGCTTTAAAACACCCCTGGTGAATATTCTAGGGACGAGGTAGGGTAAGAAAGAGAAAGGTAAGGAAACTAACATTAACACTTTTACGTGCCTAATATTATTAGTCATTACATTGGATGTTTTACCTTCAATATCTAAGTTCACAAAAAAAAAAAAATTAGACAGACCCAAGTGTTACTACAGCAATTTTATGGCTCAGGGAACTAAAGCTGAGGGGATTCTACCACAGGCCTGAAATCAGATACTAGAAAGTACCCGAGAAAGGATCAGAACCTTCTAGATTCCCAAAAAACTTCTCATTGTCAGGCTCAGGCCTGTCCATTTTCCAGGTTTTGAAAAATGCCTTCCAAGTTTTGCTTTGTCTGCATCCCTTATCTGATATTGACAGGACACTGAGTCTGACTGAACTTAATTCAACAACGCCTTCAACTCACATTCCAAAAATGTATCAGCCAAATTTTGGAGATACAAATATAAGTTAGATATGGTTTCTTTCTTCAAAGAATTTGAGGCTAACAAAAGAGACAAAATGCTAACACAGAAAAAGAACAGTGCAGGATGTGTCTGTAGACATTAAAACAGGTGCTGTTGTTGGCCATACTGCAACTCCCTCCTTGATGGGACTCCACTTGCCTCCCTATCCTCTGCCTTCTCCCCTCACCCATGAGCTTCCCACTCAGCCACAATGACATTTTCTTAGCTCCTGGACTTCTCGTGCAGCCTTTCTTCCAGGCTTCACACACCTTATTTCCTCTGCAAGCTTCCATTCCCCTACCAACATCACTCTTCTCATTCCCACTGACACGCTCACCTGTTTAACTCTCACTTGTTTTTCAAGTATCAGTCTGTGATCTCTCCAGCTTGTAATAGGTGCCCCTGCTTATTTTTTTTTTATTTTTTAAAAGGTTTTATTTATTTATTTGACAGACAGAGATCACAAGTAGGCAGAGAGGCAGGCAGAGAGAGAGGAGGAAGCAGGCTCCCTGCTGAGCAGAGAGCCTGATGTGGGGCTCGATCCCAGAACCCTGGGATCATGACCCGAACTGAAGGCAGAGGCTTTAACCCACTGAGCCACCCAGGCTTATTTTGATCATATTACCTTGGATGAGCTATGGTGAGATCATATGGACATCAAGGGAGGGAAATTGGAATGGGTTTTTTAGTTTTGATATTCATGGTTCCCATCATCATGCAATGCAGGGTCACATGGGGAAACACTGTGCTCAGCCATGAAGAAGGGGGAACTATGGGCGGTGCCTTTATGTGGTTTCCATGAGAAAGTATGGGCAAGGAAGGGAGAACAAATTTAGAATTGGATATTTGAACAATTCCAGCAGGATCTGGGTCAGGGTTCGTCCCTGGTTGTCTGGCACCTGACCCTGGGGGTTTTAGGGCAGTTATACTAGTGCTCTAGAGTGTAAGAGCCCAGAATTGAAGCAGTTGAGCATTGGACTCCATCAGCTGATCAAGAAGGGAACTAACTTGCCTATAACGAGGGTCCCAAAACTGGATCAAAACAGCATTTTTTAAAAATGTGTGTCATCTCAGACACCCTGGGAAACTCCAATCATTAAGTGCATATTTAATGTGTTGTAATTGCTTATTGAGTTTATCTTTCCCACTTGATTAATCTGGCTCCATGAGGGCAAAAACAACCCTAGCGTCCAAGAATTAAGAGATTTCTGACACATGGTTTGAATGAAAGGTGAAGATATTTTAGCTGTGTTTTGAAGGATGAACAGGAGATTTTTAGGAGCAAGTGAGTTGGGTGGAAAACTTAGGCAAGGAAAGAGTAGACAAAAACCTTTAAGGTATGCCAGGAAGTGTTTATCTGAGAATGACATATGGTGTTAGGTTTTTTAGGTTAACATTCAAGGAGAAATATCAAGGTGTAATGAGGATAGAAAAGATAGTTTGAGGTCTGATTAAGAAAAACTTTTTAGGGGTGCCTGGGTGGCTCAGTCCATTAAATATCTGCCTCTGACTCAAGTCATGATCCCAGGGTCCTGGGATTGAGTCCAATGTCAGGCTCCCCACTCAGTGGAAGCCTGCTTCTGCCTCTGCCTCTGCCTCTTGCTCTTGCTCTCTCATAAATAAATAAATAAATAAATAAATAAATAAATAAATAAAATCTTTTAAAAAAAAGTTTTCTATTTTAGGCTAAGAAATTGTGATTTTATTTTCTATACAATGGGGAATCATCAATCCCCAGCACTATGAGATGGCTGGATCAGTAAGGACCATAGGTAACTTCTCAATATGGAAAAGAAATAGGAAAGATCAAATATGTCCTACTATAACAGATTCCCAGTGTTCAACTGGCACAGTTTTAATTAGAAATGCTTTTACCCCTATAGTCAGCCTCCTCATTCATTTCACAGCAGGGTCTATAATGAGATGCAGTGTCATGTGTTGATGAACCCCAAAATGAGTTACAAAGAAATCCCTCAGCTCTTATTACCAATAGATTACATCTTGTTTTTTACCTCTTTTCCCAGTGTAGCACAAGTAGATGAAAAAGAAGCCTACGGAAGTATAGATAGTGCATATTTCCAAGTAATATGTAATGTATAATATATAATTGTTAAAGTCATAAAAGATCTGATCTCTAGGCAAGTTATATTTACCTAATGACTCTCCAACTATCTTTAAATTGCTGTTTAATAACTTTCCTGCTCTCTTATTAAGGAAAAACCATACATGGTGTGATATTATGCTATCGTTTATTATTTTTCTTCAGACACAGACATGACACCATAACATTAAGAAGTCATGTCTTTGGCCATATTCAAATAAATAAAATACACTAAAAGCTGCAATCTGTGAAAGATCGCAGGATTTCCATAAGAACATGAAAATGTAGATGCAGACATCTGATTTGCTCAGTTCCTTCATGAACCCTTTGCAGCCTGCTCCATGTGAGACACAAAGGGCTTTTGTGACGCATATGCCGTGCATCACAAATGGTGAGCTGTGGCCAAAGAAAATATACAGTTACCAGAAGAATAAACCCAGGATGAAAAGCACAGAGGTAGCATCAATAGACGTTCACTACACCATTGGCCCCATCTGGTTAGAATCACATCATCAAAATTAGAGCTGGAGTAGACCTTCCAGGTCATCCCCGGAACACCTTGCCAACACAACAATCATCTTTTTGAGGACCAAGTCCAGTTCAATTTCATCTGTCTCAAGAGACAAGAATTCCACAGATTCTGTGGGCAAGATATTTACCATATTTAAAGAAGTAAATGTAGTCATGGTAGA
>RCUC01148774.1:0-39814 GCA_003697995.1 Taxidea taxus jeffersonii | reverse complement strand
CCCACAAAAATCCCTAAGAACAGTGTGTGGCACATAATAAGCTCTGGGTAAGGTTTGCTATAATTTCTCCCTTACTGTGCCCATCCATTTTTTCAACCACATATTAACATGTACTGAAGACCTATTTAGTGTTCTAAGCTCTGTGCTAGGTGTCAGGGATACAAGAGTGCAGCCCACAGCCCATGACAGATATGGTTCACTGAGAATCCACAGACCCATGAGATTGTAAGCACCTGTCCCTGCATATGTGCATAGGTGCATTTTTCCAAAGTGGAGGACATGTAGGCCTTCATTATTTGCTCAGAGAGATGCATGACTACCAACCTCAGAGTTTTAAAAAATAGTTAAGAACTGTTGTTCTTATAAATGGGAACAAACAGAACATTCACCTAATGTAATGTGATAATTGCCAGGCTGGAGATCTGTATGAGGCACAGGACAACCCAGAGGACTGAAGCCTGGCTTTGAGTGTCTGGCCCAGCTTCACAGAGGAGGTGTTTATCTTAAACACAGGGTGGCATCTTGGCACATTCATTAAGGACCGGAGAACTGTAGACACACGTGGGGAAGGTAGGAGAAATGGGAACAAGAATATAATGACCCTCAGACATATTTTTGCTCTGGTTCCTGAGAGAAGAAACAATCTCACCAAGAAACTGAACAAGTCGTCTTGTGATCTGACTCGAATAAGAGAGGAGCAAGGAAAAGAACATGTGTCTTGGAGTGAAAGAGACTTCAAGTTGAACTTTTACTGTTATTTATCATCTGTTGAGAACTTGGACAAATAGGAATGTCTCTGAGGCCTATTTTCTCAAATTCAAAATTGGGATTGTGAAATAATATTTATTAGATCTTGGGTGCAGAGCATCTGGCTATGAGAGATTAATAGATTGTACTGTTTGCTCACTGTTAGTCACTTTCTCCCCATTCTTGCCCTGCTTCCTTCTCTATAGGCAGAATATACTTTCGTGACCACTGACTTTGGGCTTAGCCATGCTAATTTGACCGACGGACTGTGAAGGAGTATGACGTATGTCAAATCTAGCAGAATCTTAAACACATAAACGAAGGTGGAAATGTCTTCCCTCCTCTCATACTTTTCAGGGAGAACAATGTGTCCTCCATTTGGGCTTGCCTATGAGCTCAGATCCAGGAACAAGCAGACACCCTGAACCGAGGTGGACATAGCCACAGGTAAAGTGCACAGCAGCGGGATGCCTGGGTGGCTCAGTTGGTTAAGCAGCTGCCTTCAGCTCAGGTCATGATCCCAGCGTCCTGGGATCGAGTCCCGCATTGGGCTCCTTGCTCGGCAGGGAGCCTGCTTCTCCCTCTGCCTCTGCCTGCCTCTCTGTCTGCCTGTGCTTGCTCTCTCTCTCTCTCTAACAAATAAATTTAAAAAAAAAATTAAAAAAAAAAGTGCACAGCAGCAAGAAAAGAAATCATCAGCCATGACATCTGGGGACATTTGTTGCTGCAGCAAAAGCTGACTAATATACTGACATGGGTTTCACGCTCAATAACTGCTTCTCTCCTTCACATTTACTGAAAATAGTGAATTTGCGGTGAACTCCATGAAATATTGAAGTCCAATATTGAAAGTGTTGGAAAATACTTTACAAAGACAGAAGAGGAGTCAGGTAGGGATAGGACAGAGTTGACTGGAATGTGGGCCAGAGACCACCAGCTGTATACCAAGCCTGTTTGCTCTTTCTCTGGCTCATGGTATGTCACTGAGCTCTGGCTCAGTGACGTGGATGGAGGTGAAGCAAGCCACTTCCAGGTCCAGCTGAAGATCACTTCCCCAACCTCCTTTCCCATTTAGGCTGATTGGAATGGTGACCTCCAGGATCTCATAGAAGCTAATATTAAAGATGCAGGGCTGCTGTCAGCATAGAGTCCTGAATGACGATGTGAGTGGCCACCTTGAACTGTGAGTGCCAAAGATGAGCCCCAGCCAGGCATCAGTTACCACAGTGACATAGATTTTATTCAGTAGCTGCCGACAGTAGGGGAAGAGCCAAACTTCCTTCAGATTTGTGCACAGGTGGACAGGCATTTTAAAAGAAGAATAAGGGAGTAGGAAGGAGGGGGCAGGGCTCAAGCAAAGTCAGGGAAAGGAAGAATGACAAAAAGCAGGAAGGCATTGGTGATGTGACACATCTCTGGGTTTGCTAGTGGGTACTTACTGAAATGAGTCTTCTCCTGCCCACAGAGGCTGGGAGACAGGGGCCCTACCTTCAGGCTAAAACCGTTCATTCTCTGGGTAGCCTTGAGTTTTTTCTCAGGCAGGCTCCTTAAGCAGAGCTAGGGTCACCCTAGGGATGCATCCTTGGGCTGTGAGAAACCCTGTTAGTGTTTGCTCAAGTCTTCATAAGCCAAGGTTATGGGCAAGTGGAGAAGGGGACACCTAGCAACCTGGCAAGAGTCTGGTCAAGGAGTAAATTCTGGTTATTCCCTCACTTGGGTTTGTTCCATTACTTTACAAATGAAACCCACAAAATACTAATAGAGCTGTGTACAGGTGAAGGGTTCAGGTATGGAAAAATCTCAACAAATGTTTATTAAGAGCTTATAATGTGCCAGTCACTGTACCACAACCTATACCCATGAAGCCTCATTCAGCCCACTGTATAACTCTGTGAAATAGATGTTGTTATTCCCTTTTCTCAAAAATAAAGAAATACAGCAAGCTGAAGAGCTGTGTGGTCAATAACTTATTTGTGATCATGTGCCACACAGCACTGATCTCTTGTGCTCAGCAAGTTTGGAAAGACATGGGTTCCAGGTAACCTTCTCTGACCTGAGACTCAAGTCAAAAGACCTAGGCCACTGTAAAGAAAAGGCTCCATTTCTGTAGGACTCTTTGGGTCTGAGAGACCATTTATCTAGACTTAAGGGTGGATAAAGTGTGGAAAAGCCAAGAAAGGCAGGAAGACAGTGACCCTAAGAATCAGGGCTGGACAGATAGCCAAGAAAGCTTGGTGGAAAGTGACAACATGTACCAAGAAGGGATTAGTTAATATTTAGTCATGAATCAAGCAGTAAGAGTTCACATGAGACCATTCTTCTAACTGCCCTTAGTTGCACACATTGGAGAACTGCAAATTTCTCTGCAGAGAAGTGATATCTCTGCATTTAAATGGGCTGAGAGTCAGTGGACAGATAGAAGGCAGGGGCATAGCCAGAAAAAGGAAGTATTCTGGAGACATAGACAGTAGAGAAAAGAGACCTTGGGAGTTAAGAAATCTGGTTCTGTTCCTGACATGACCATGGGCAGTCAGTTTCACCGCTCAGAGCCCACACACAAACGGGTTTGCTTTGGACAGTTTCTGAGTTCTCCTTCAGCCATGACAGTCTGATCATTGGCCATCGTTCATCTAGACCAGGTTCCATGGAAACAGATCTTTCTATTAGGTGTCCTCATTCCTTTGTCAGGAAAAGAAAGAATGCGTGGCCGTCCTTATGTAGAGAGGCTGCAACTCATTCAGAAACACAACGCTGCCAACTGAGACAGCTAGAAGTGACCATCTCCTTGGACCCTCCCATTATAGAGATGAGGAAACAGAACAGAGAGAGGAACTCATTTTACTTAAGTCACACAGTTACATGCCATCAAAGCTGGAACTGGATCCCTGCCTTGGATGCTGAGTATGGGGCTTATTCTAAAAACAGTGCCACTGCCTAGGGTGTTGGAGAAAGAATAAAAGGGAATGAGCATTATTAAACATTTACTATGTGTGAGAAACTACCTTAGGCTCTGTATTCGTTCTACAAATATACGGCAAGTTTTACTGAGTACCTGCTGTGCACTACATTCTGGGAGTACAGAGACGAATAAGACAGGGTGTCCCCTTGGAGTTCACATTCCAGTGAGGGGGAATGGGGATAGCCAATAGACATAAATAAACAAATAAGAAAATTTCCAATAGTACTATCAAGAAAATATCCTGATTAAGAATATTAAGTGTTATTAAGAAAATTAAATTGCTTGGGTGCCTGCGTGGCTCAGTCAGTTAAGTGGCTGCCTTTAGCTTGGTTCATGATCCCAGATCCTGGAATTGAGCCCCACATCAAGTCCCACATCTCCCTCTCCCCCACTTGTGCTCTTTCACACTCTCTCTCAAATAAATAAATAAAATCTTTAGAAAAAATTTGAATTATTACATAGAGGCTGGGCAGTTACATTATGTGAGGTGGACAGAGCCCACCTGCCAGAATTTATCTCATCTTATTCCCACAAACATGAGGTGAAGTTACTCATTTCACTTTTCAAATGAGGAAACTGAGCCTCAGACCTATCCCAACTCGCATAAGTGGTGAAGGTTCACTGCAGATTCCAACTTAGCTCTCTCTGGCACAAAGCCCATGTCTGCTTCACTGGATCCTGCATTGAGGTGTATTTTGTGTGTGTGTGAAAATACATATATGACATATATACATATATACTGTAGCTGATTGCAATTAGGTACTTGATAAATGGTAGCTGATCTTTTTCTTCTAGTCATTTCCAGAGTCTCAGACCCAGTGTCTTCTTTGAAAACCCTCTCACAGGAGAGAGGTATCTGACTAGGTTCATGGGTAGAGGGCTGCAGCTTTAAAACAGAAATTTCCCTATGCTTGGAACTTGCTAACTTGAGAGTGAGGAATTGG
The DNA here is from genome assembly GCA_003697995.1 of Taxidea taxus jeffersonii. NCBI lineage: Eukaryota > Metazoa > Chordata > Mammalia > Carnivora > Mustelidae > Taxidea > Taxidea taxus. Next base: position 35,164 of record RCUC01148774.1, on the reverse strand, counting down.
ACCTCATAATTTAAGACTCAGGAGCATTGCACTCTGACCTAAGATGCCGAATCACCCCGTCCAGGACAAAATTCAGCAACAGATCTCCTTGAGTTCTTCTGAACTGATGGGTGACACCAGGGATAGTTTTTTCAGCACAGACTTCTGGACATCAGCGTCCAGACTACCTTGTAGGTTTTGCTGTGTCTATGTATGTTTTCATATTCCAAGGTACTAGTGTGTTTCCTATCCCCTCCTGCAAGGAGAGATCCAGAATTCTAGAATCTAATGATGTGAAATTTCAGATGGATTAAGGAGTTTGGGAGTAAAAGGGGAAACTTGTTAAAACAATTGGAAAGAGAAAAAAAAATCAGGTCTTCTATGGAAGATGTTTTCCAAACAACAGAAACCTCAACTCAGATTGGCTGAGGCAAACACTCTAGTTGGTTAACGCAACCCAGTTCCCAATCCCTTCCTACTTGGCTGCCTTTGCTACCGAGGTTGGAAAAACCCAATGTTCGCCTTCACAGCTCCACTCTCAGTCAGCAGAAGCCACCGGACAGTTCCAGCCAATGAGACTAGAGGTCAAACAACAGCCGCTGGGAAGACGTTTGTGTTTTCTGGTAAAACGGACAGGCCTGGCTGATGCTTCTTATTTCACGTTGCTCTGCTTGAGCCACACATGTGATGCCCATGGTGGCAAGAGCCACCTGAGAGCCCCCAGTGAGCCCCTGAACCAACAATTTAAAAACATTGAATAGCCTCCCTACTACAGGTTAGTAGGAAATATAAACCCTTATTTGTTTCAGCTACTTTTAGTGCATTTTCTGTTATCTGCAGCTGATAGCACTTCGGTGGGTAACCACTGTCTCCAACAACAAAGAAATGCATTCTTCTTCTTCTTTTTTATTTTAACCTAAGAAGAGAAATGATATCTTCTTCCACCTCTTGCTTCAGGTTCCCTGTTCACTCCAGTTACTCAGTGCTCGCCTTTCGCATGCTGTTTTCTGGAATGAATCAGCTGATCCATTCATGAATTGATCACCAGGAAGGGAAACAGAATGACGGGCTCAGAGCCATGGTCTGTGTAACACATACTGAGACAACAACCAAAACCCACCCCCCGGGACGTGAGCACAAGATAAATAATGACTTTCTCAACAAAAAAACAAGAGGAGCACACCCCAAATTCAAGAACTAGTAGATACGGGCTTACTGAAATTAAGACTATAAAACAACCTATTACTGACAAAAAGAAAAGACAAGTAAGAGATCATGGAGAACTCCTTGCAGAAAATGAAGTGTTAATATGCTACAAATCACTTCTAAGAGTTTACCCTAAGGAAATAATTAAGGACACATGCAAAGATTTAGTCACAAGGATGTTTGTAGCATTACTGTGTTTAATAATGAAAATATGCAAGTGAGATGAATTTCCAGCAATAAGGTACCAGTTAAGTAAAATATGATACAAACTTAAAATGGAATGCTACAGGATTATTAAAAAATAATGTTGCTGAAATGTTTGTGCTGCTGTGCAAAGTCAATTGTGATATGTTATTAACTGGTGAAAGTAGAATGCAAATAAGGTGTCCTTGGACTCTATTTTCCTGAAGGAAAATGCAGGTGTGTGAGTGTGTGTGTGTGTGTGCGTGCACGTGTGCGTGCCTAAGAAGGATATCTATACTAGAGTTAAACAAAGATGTTTCTGTTGGGTAATATATTTGTTGATTTTTTTTTTTTATAGTGAGCTGCTTTTAGAAGGAAAGAAGGGAGGAAGGAAGGAAGGAAGGGAGGGAGGAAGGAAAAAAGGAGAAGAAAGAAGGAAGGAAAGAAAGGAGGAGGGAGAAAAGGAAGGTGATTTTGAAAATCAATCCCACAAAGTAAAAGAACACCTCAACAAAAACACAGGCAGTGGGTCTGAGAGAACTATGCTCACCAAACCGTGCAATAAGCTGGTAAACATATGTGACTATTCGTTCTTGGTAGTGATCCAACACTCAGTAAGAAGTAAAAATGAAAATGGAACACAACTCTTTCTTTCCTTCTTTTTGGCCATTTCTTTCTTTCTGTGTATTTGTGTATTTGTTTATTTTTTCATTAAACTGGAATGTTTTTCCCCCAAGAAAAGAGGATGCTTTGGTTGGGAGTGCAAGGAAGGAGGCATGCCAGCTTGGAGGTGAAACCTTTCTGAAGAACAATTTCCCAGTGGGCGGAGTTTCCAAAACCCTCCTTCTTGATGACGTCACAAGTCTACCTCAGTACACGGAACAGGTGGAGGGGACTGGAGGGTCCCGTCAGGACTCATGTTTCAGGGTTTCAACGTGCGTTCCCTACATAACCAAGAAAGATTGGCTGGGAGAGAGCTGTTACGCTGGGAGAGCCTGTTACGCTGTGTAGACACCTAGTCCATGATGAAGCCAGGATTTAAAAGCATATTTAATAAAAAATGTTGAATACAGAGATGAATATTGAATAAGGCGATGATCAGGATATGAAGATGAGTTTAAGCAGGTTACAAAGAAGCATAAACGATATACTAAACTGAAGAAATGAAAGAAATTGGGGCTCCTGGGTGGCTCAGTGGGTTAAGCCTCTGCCTTCAGCTCAGGTCTTGATCTCAGAGGCCTGGGATGGAGCTCCCTGCCCAATGGTGCTCTCTGCTCAGCAGGGAGCCTGCTTCCCCCCTCTCCCTCTGCTGCCTCTCTGCCTACTTGTGATCGCTCTTTCTGTCAAATAAATAAATAAAATCTTAAAAAAAAAGAAATGATACAAATGTGTATTTATATGCTCAAATTTAGCACGTATTTAAGAAAGATTGAGATAATATAAGTCAGAATGTTAATAGGTATCTCAGGTAGTGAGATTATGGACAATTTTGATGTTCTTCACATTTTTCCATGCTTTCAAATTTTTTATAATACATATTCATTTGTGTATTACTGAACAGAAAAAAAACCCCAAACACTATAAAGATACTCAATGAGCCCTGTGTGATGACTTTTATTGGGATAACAAGCCCTAATATGTTTTAGGGACCTACAAAGGGCCAGGCCCGATGCTACCTGTGAATTACTTCATTCCATTTTCAACCATCCTGTGATGTAGATATCCTTATTGGACCCATTTTACAGAGGAGGAAATAGAAGCACTGAGACCTGAAGGGATCTGCCCAACATCATGCAGCTGAAAGATTTAAACTCAGGTTCATCTGAGCCCAGAGCTCCTATTTTCAACCAACTCCTTAGTCGACTACTTCTTCAGAAGGAAAATAAACACACACATTTCCTCCTGACTTTCATTGATTAGCTATTACTTCAAAATACAGACAAAAAGTCTTCTGAGGGATCCAATTCCTACATAAACAAATCCTTCGGTGAAACTTAGGAAAGAGGAAATTCTTCCAATTTTATATTTGTTTTTTATTTTTCTTTAAGATTTTATTTATTTACTTGGGAGAGAGAACACAAGGAGGGGGCAGAGGGAGAGGGAGAAGCATACGCCCCATAGAGCAGGAAGCCCAGATCCCAGGACACTGCGATCGAGACCTGAGCTGAAAGCAGACACTTCACTAAGTCACCCAGGTGCCCCTCCCACTGTCTATTTTAAATTGAGCTATAATTTACATAAAACATTGTGTAAGCGTAAAGTGTATAATGTGTTGACTTGATAACTTGTATATTGCAATGTGGTCACCACCCTGGTGTTGGCTAATACCTCCATCAGTTCCAATAATTATCATTTCTTTTTCTGTGGTAAGAAAGCTTAAGATATAGTCTCTTAGCAACTTTCAATCACATAATACTGTATTGTTAATTATAATCACACTGCTGTGCTTCAGATGCTCAGAACTTACTCATCTTCTAATTGTAGTTTGTACCCTTTGACCAACATCTTCCCAATTCTCCCACCCCCACCTCCTGGTAACCCCCACTCTACCCTTAGTTTCTATGACTTCAGCCTTTTCCGATGCTACTTGTAAGTGATATTATGCAATACTTCTCTTTCTCTGACTTAGATCTCACTTAGAGTAATTGCCCTCATGGTTTATCCATTATTGTTGCAAATGGCAGGATTTCTTATTTCTCATGGTTGAATAACATTCCTGTGTGTGTGTGTGTGTGTGTGTGTGTGTGACATCTTCTTTATCCATTCATCCATTGGTAGACCCTTAAGCTCTCTCCACACCTTGGCCATTGTGAATAATACTGCAGTGAACACCAGGGTGCAGAGATCTCTTTCAATATTCCGTTTTCGTTTCCTATGGATAGACAACCAAAAATGGAATTACTGAATTATATAGTGGTTTTATTTTTACTTTTTCGAGAAACCTCATACTCTTTCCCATACAACCAATTTACATTCCTGTCAATAATGCACAAAGGTTGGGGCGCCTGGGTGGCTCAGTGGGTTAAGCCTCTGCCTTCGGCTCAGGTCATGATCTCAGGGTCCTGGGATTGAGCCCCATATTGGGCTCTCTGCTCAGCAGAAAACCTGCTCCCCCACCCTCTCTCTCTGCCAACTTGTGATCTCTGTCAAATAAATAAATAAAATCTTAACAAAATAATGCACAAATGTTCTCTTTTCTCCACATCTTCACCAGCACCTCTTGTCTTTTTGATGATAGCCATCCTAGTAGGTGTGAGGTGATAAACCATTGCAGGATCGATTTACATTTCTCTGATAAGAAGGGTATTAAACTACTGAATTCAAATGCAGTTAATTGGGCTGTTTTGATCAAAGTTTGCAAGATTCTAAAAAAGTGGTTAGATTTAGTGTAGCAGGAGATCCAGAGGTTAATGTTGGTGCGGCAAAGTCTTCAGCTGGGATAGATCTTTTCATTATAGATAACCTGTAGAATAGTATCTTAGTTCCCATTTTACTGACGAAAACCTGCGATTTTGTTAATCATCAGGAAAACGTCAGATAAACCAAAATGAAATTCTGGACCAATGATTGTCAACACTGGCAAGGTCACGAATTGCAAAAAATATCTAAGAAACTGTCACAGATGACAAGAGACTAAAGAGAAATGGAACGTGGTATTGGAGATTGGATCCTTGAATCAGGAAAGCATATTAAAGGAAAAACTGTTGAAATTCATATAAAATCTGGAGTTTGGTTAATAAGAAGGTACAAATGTTGTTTTCTTAGTTTTTGCAAATGTAACACGATAATGTACAATGTTAATAATAATAGGCCGTGGGTGAGGGATATACAAGAACTCTCTGTACTATTTCACAAGTTTTCTCAAAATCTAGTATTATTAAAAAATAAAAGTTCATTTAAGACATCTGAACAGTATGGTGGCTCCTGAAAAAAAATTAAAACCAGAACTGCTATATGATCCAGAACTTTGGGATAGATACCTAAAGAGTTGAAGGCAGGGTCTTAAAGAGATAGTTACACACCATGTATGTAGCAGCTTTGTATCATTTCACATACATGAGATACTCAGAGTCATCAAATTCATGGAGACAAGGTAGTTTGGTGGTTGCCAGGGCCAGAGGGAGCAGGAAATGGGGAGTTAGCGCTTGATGACTATAGAATTCCAGTTTTTTAAGAGCAAAAGGGCTTGGGAGATGCTGATGGTTTCACCACAATGTGAATGTGCCTAATGCTGCTGAATGGGACACTTAAAAAATGGTTAAAAGAGTAATTTTTTTTATTTTTTTATTTAAGCTTTTTTATTTAAACATATAATGTAACCCCACCACCCTCTCCCAACCCCTCTCCCCCCCCAGACCCCCCTCAGTTTGTTTTATGACATTAAGAGTCTTAAAAGAGTAAATTTTATGTGAAGTCTATTGTACCACAATTTAAAAAATAAGTTTAGGGGTGCCTGGTTGGCTCAGTAGGTTAAACATCTGACTCTTGGTTTTGGATCAGGGTCCTGGGATCAAGCCCCATGTTGGGCTCCTTGCTCAGCATACAGTCTGCTTGTCCCTCTCTCTCCTCCTTTGCTCCTTCCCTGGCTCTGGCATGTGCTCTTTCTCTCAAAGAAATAAATAAAATCTTAAAAAATAAATTTAAAAATAAAATAAAAACAAATTAAAAACAATAAATATTTAAAAAATAATAAATCTTCTAAAATCTGAGACTGTGATTAAGTCAGTCATCTAGAGTATCACAGAAGCTACTGGATTCCAACCAAGGTCTGTCGACCTCAAATCGCACATTCTTCCTAGTGCTCCATGTAGGGGGAGGACCAGTGTGGTTCTAGAAGGGTTGGTGAATTGAAAGTCTACTCGCTTTGTCTCTGTTGCCCAAAATACAGCCAGTCCAGGCTTCATTTCATCTGGGTAAAGGTGAGCTGTAGGAGACCCAGGTAAGTCTGCTCAGTGTCAAATCCTGGCTCTACCACTTGCCAGTTGTCTGAGTTTCGGCAAGACGATGAGCTCTCTGGGTCAGCTTGCTGGTCTGACTTGGTGAATAGAGTGATAACAGAGTCTCTACCCGAGGGCTGTTCAGAAGCTGAGGAGGGAGGTGAGACCTCTCCACCAGCTACTGGAGGTTGCCAGTCAAGTTTGGTGCCAGCATAAGCGTGAGTCCTACAAGGAAGGAGATACAGGCTGATAGATTCTGTGAAGTGCCTGATGGAAGAGGAGACACAGGGGCTAAAAAACAGAGCTCAGCTGAGCTCTAAAGACAAATATTCTAGGAAAAAGGAAAAGGTAAGGGGATGGGACAGTTAGATAGTAGGTAGCTGGGGCAAGGAAAGAGAAACCTGGTCTTCATAAAGCAAATCCGGAGACAGTACTTGGAGCCTATCGGCGCACAGAGATGTGAAGTCAAGGGGACCAGATGGGTAGTTGCAGAATCCAGAAGGGAGGGAGAAAAGCCTACTCCAGAGCAAAGGCTGTGAGCACGAAGGATAGATGGATGAGCCTAAGGACCTAGTCACTGGACAGATACCGAGAAGAGAACTCAGTGGTCTGGTGCCTCAGCAAAGGGGTGGTTCTGTCTTAAGGACTGTTGGGGGCTGTGGAGTCGGGCAGAAGACAGAGGACCAAACCTCAAATCACAGATTTACAGAGAGCCTTCTGAATAGAGGCCGCCTCTGTCTTTTTCTGCCCCATAAATGCTCATTCCTCAGTGTTCGATCCCTGGTCTTCCCACTTAAAACACACTTCCTGCCTGGGTGAGCTCACTCCTGTCCAACGCATCAGCCACTGTTCTCTATGCTGGTGACGGCTCCATGTCCAAGACTCCTATGAACGTGGGACATCTAGAGCCGCCTGCCTCCTGGACTTCACTTGGAAGACCCAAAGGTTTGTTTAAGTCAACCAGTCCCCAATCAAGGGCATCCCAATTCCCCACTCAAATCTGCATCCTTTCCATGTATGCCCCATCTGAATTAACCGACCTGTCAACCCCCTCCTGCTAAACCCAGAAACCTTGCCCTCCCCCGTGATTCCTCCTTCCCTCCCCATTCTCCCCAGACTGCTTCATCTAATGGGTTTATCTTCCTAAATGTTCTTCTGCATTTATGCCTTCCTCTCCATTCCTAAGGCAACTGCTCTGATCCAGGATTTTATCTTTTCCTCATCGGGATTTTTGCTGCCACCTCCTAATCTCTCTTTTTGCTTCTTGTCAGGTGCCCCCTAAAATCTGTTCTCTGCAGGACAGCGAGTGTGGTCTTTCCACCCAGGGAGACAGCCTGTGTCTCAGGCCTGGTCAAAAGTCCTCAAGGGCTTTCCCTTTTCTTAAGGACAAAGGCTAAATTACTTGGAACTCAAGGCCCCTCAGAATCTGGTGTACCCTTCTCTGTTTTCACTGCCTTTTCACACTTTACCAGCAGTGTTTTGTTTTGTTTTTAGAAGGAGAAGGGGGTTTGGGGAGAAGGAGAGGGAGAGAAAAAATCTTAAGCAGGCTACATACTTGTGGGGCTCAATCTCAGGTCTCTGAGATTATGACCTGAGCTGAAATCAAGAAATGGACGCTCAGGGATGCCTGGGTGGCTCAGCTGGTGAAGCGTCTGCCTTCAGTTCATGTCATGATCCCAGGGTTTTTAGATCGAGTCCCACAGTGGGCTCCTTGCTCAGACAGGGTCTGCTTCTCTCTCTGTCTGCTGCTCCCCATCTTTGTGCTTTTCCTCTCTCTGACAAATAAATAAATAAATCTTTTTTTTTAAATTTTATTTATTTATTTGACAGATCACAAGTAGGCAGAGAGAGAGGGGAGCAGGCTCCCTGCTGAGCAGAGAGCCAGACGTGGGGCTCGAACCCAGGACCCTGGGATCATGACCTGAGCCGAAGGCAGAGGCTTTAACCCACTGAGCCACCCAGGCGCCCCTAAACAAAAAAATTTTTTTTTTTTTTTTAAGATTTTATTTATTTATTTGTTAGAGAGAGAGAGAGCACAGGCAGACAGAGTGGCAGGCAGAGGCAGAGGGAGAAGCAGGCTCCCTGCCAAGCAAGGAGCCCGACGTGGGACTCAGTCCCAGGACGCTGGGATCATGACCTGAGCTGAAGGCAGCTGCTTAACCAACTGAGCCACTCAGGGGTCCCTAAACAAATAAATCTTAAAAGAAAAAAAAAAAAAAGAGTTGGGTGCTCAGCGGATTGAGCTACCCAGGCCCCCACTCCAACAGTGATTTTATCCTCTAGCCATAGCCGATCTCTTATAGTTTGTCCAGCTCAGAAGTGTACTTGTCTTTCCCTTTGCTCAAATGCCCCCATTCTCCTCCTCGTCTGGACTGGCAAACTCTAAGCTGTTTTTCAAATTTTGCCTCAGTCACCACTTTCCCTGGGGAGCCTTCTCAGCCTGTGCCAAACAGATGCCCGGTCTGTGCTTCTGCTAACCCTGGCACTTTCCCCTCGCATCCTATTGCAAGACCCAGGATGGCCCTGCGTTCATTCACTCATGGGGTCTCCATGTATTTAGGGAGTGTGTGCCGGGGAGAGAAGGGTGAGCTGAAGACACGTGACTCCTGACCTGATAGAAAAGGATGACCGCCGGCCACTGTTTCCCTGTCTGACTCTAAGCCTTTGTGGAATGATTGATGATCCTGTTTTCCTGTGGCTCCAGGCCTTTGCTCGGAACTATTCCCCAGGCCAGGGGCACGCTCTCCAGTCTGCTCATCTGGCCTCTTGGTCAGATTCCTATCTAGACTCAATTCCCTTCCTCCCCTCCCCTCTCTGCCCTTCAGCTGGCTCTTCTGTCTCAGTAGCATTTATCACTGCTGAAACTGTCTTGGTTACTGGCTTCTTTGTCCACGGCTTCTTACTGGAACCTAAGCCCTTGGAGAGCAGGGACCTTGCTTTAGAGTCTTGGGGACTAGGGTGTGCCAGGCACACACTAGGGGCTCCCGTAGCGTGTGATAAACAAGTGGATGATTTTGTAGACAAGGAAGCGGATGTGGAAAAGCAAAGGACTGGATGTGAGCATGAGATTATTTAATTATAGACCCAAGACTAACCGACCATGAGCATCATGGCTATAAAGTAGAGGGAGGCCACGGAATATCAGCGACACAGATAAAGGAGGCGAAGTCAAGGAAGGCGAGAGGAAATGGGCTGATGTCCTGGAAGGATTTGCCCGCACTGTAAAATGGAGAGACCCACATTCACTCTCTTCCCGTTTTTCACCATCACTTTTCCGAAACTTTGTAGAATTAGTTAGGAAAAAACATCTCTCATGGGGTAAAGAAACATTGACAATGTTCCAGTAATTCTTTCGGCTTCCTATCAGCTCCCTTTTCTTCTATTAAGAGAAAGTAAAATACCTAAAATTTGAAAACAGCAACTTTAAGGTATTAATATTTTACAACAGATTTATTTTTTTAATCTATCTATTCTCTGTCAACCTTACTTTTTTATTATATATATATCATAAAAGATAAATGTCTGGGATTTATCTAATATTCATGAAAATTATTTATAGCTGATAAAGTTTTGGTTTCCTTTTATTTTCTGTATTTTCCTGCATTAGTTTTAATTCTTTACAATGCACATATTCTGTACCACTTTTGCAAAAACAAATGATTTTAAAAAAACCCAATTGGGAGTAAATATACCAAAATATAAAAGATAGTTAATTTTGTGGGTGTTGTATGCAATTGAGGAATCACTAAATTCTACCTCTGCAACTAATAATACAGGATATGTAAATTCAATTCAATTTAAGTTAAAAAACATTTTTAAAAGTTAAATTTTTCAACGTAGGGATATTGAAATATTTTGTATTTTCCTGAAAAAAATTTTTTTTTATTTTTAAAGAAGAATTTTCAAAAAGGAAAATTGTGATCCCAAGATTAGTGTATTAGGGATTCAGAGAGGGCACCGCAGAGTCAAGGTCAAGGCTGAAGGAGTCCTAGGGCAAGGTGTCTTTTCAGCCCAGCGAGGCCCCACGGTAGGCAGCTAAGGGAAGGATCTGTAGTCCCGGTCAGGACCCGGGGAAGGGAATTGAGGTTGCTGGGCTTCCCGTGGCCTGGGGGCATCAGCATCCAGCAGGCAACTATGGGCTCCCCACCCCCCGCACCCCGGTGATGACCTTGGTTCCTGGGAGAACATTTAAGCAATCAAAGGGCTAAGTTCGCACAGCTCCTACAGCCCATTGGATGGGTGCAGAGGTTTGACTACCATAGCCTAGACAGGCGTCCAGCTCCCAAAGGCGCCAGGCCCAAAACAGCTGTTCCGTGATTATAGACGGGTATATGTAGTGGGCAGTCTGCAAGCATCAACGGAACGTTTTTTCCTTTTTCAAGAGAGGAGAACGCTTCACCTCGGGAAGAAGCTGTGGAAATAGAACAATATGACACAAGAGGGAGGGAGGAGTAGGTGGGTAGAAAAGATACAGGGTATAGGCATTGGGTGGGGAGACGGGGGGAGCCTTAGCTTCCATAATACCGAAATCACCCACTTGCGTCCATCTTTTCACCGGACTGCGACCTTCCATGGTCCGTGCCCAACTCGTCTTTGAGACCCTCCCCATCGCCTAGCAGGGCTTCGGCTTCCCGTAGGTGCTCAGTAAATGCTCAACTGAAAGGAGACAGCTCCTTGCATCAGTCCGGTCCGGGGATAACGAGGAGAAAACAAAAAGGCGTGCGCTCCGGAGTTCCTCCGGAGGGACCACTAGGCATTGGGGGTGAGGGGAGGGACTGTCATACTTTAAGGTGGAGGGAAAGGTGCAGACAGCGGCTTTCTACGGGGGGTTTGCCAACCTCAGTCTTTGGGGAAGGAGAGGATATCGGAAGAAGGTGGGAAGGTGCGTGTGCCCCCCTCGCCAGGCCCGCGGATGCTGGGTGGTACCCACGGAGGCGCTCGGGTCGCTAGGGATGGAGCTGAGACAGGGGTCTTCACTCCCATTTCCGAGCATCTTGGACCTTCTATTTCTCAGACCTCACCTTCCCCATTTGGCAAGTGGGAAGTCTCCCTGCTTCCAGAGCGCCAGGATGGGGAGGAAGGCTGGGAGAGGGAGTGTGGAAATCGCGGCGCTCCAGTGTGCGGGCATCCCCGCAGGGTTCGCGCGGGTTCGCTCTGGCCGGGGCGCCAGTGCAGCCGGGACCCCCGCCGGTGCCGAGCGCTCCCCTCACCCTCTCTCCGGGTACCCAGCGCTCCGCTCCCCTCCCCCCGCCCAGCGTCTTCTGGGCGCTCGGTGGCCAAGCGCCCGAGGCCCGCCCCGCCTCTTCGCGCAGCCCTCCGCCGCTCGGGGTCCCGCGCTGCCCCGGCGGAGGGCGCAGGGCGGAGGGGCGCGCGGGGCGGTTAGGAGCCGAGGCCCGCGAGCACCGGGCGCGCGGGGACCGGGGACGCACGCGGCCGGCCGGGCTGCGCGCGCTTCCCCTCCCCCGCGGCCCGAGCGCGAGCCGCCGTGACGTCACGGGCGGCCCGCCAGCCCCGCGCTCCAGCGGGCAGAGCGCGTGCGGCCGCCGAGCACATGGGCCCGCGGGCTGGGCAGGCTCGGGGCGGCCTGGACCCGGCCCGGCAGCGAGGGGCCGCGCGCAGGGACGGACCCCGACACCCCCCGGGCCCCGAGCGGATTTCCTCGTGGAGAGGATGTTGGCAGCCCCGGCGACCTGCCGAGACACAGCGGGATCCACCTTCCAGTAAGTTAGAATTTTGCCCTCTGCGTTTCTGGGAACTCGCAAGCCTAGGCCTGGCGAGTTGGGATGCGCAGAGAGTAGCTGGACGGAGGAAAGGGGCTTTAGGATTCTGATGTGTGCTTGTTAAACCGCGCACTTTCCTCATCCCCCGCCTGGAGAGTGGCCGTGAGTTTGGGCGTTGGTGGGGGGCGGGGTGGGGGGGAGACATCAAATGGACAATGCGTGCATGAGATAATTCTGGGTTTGTGCACTTGATGGAAGGTATATTGTTACCGAACACCTAAAAATAGAGCTCCTTTAATCAGTACCGATTTGGGGTCGCAGATAGGGTTTGGAGGACCCTTTTGAGAAGCTGGAGGTCTGTGAAGCATACGATGCTGCCTCCATCCTTTGACCATTATCTTCCCCCACCAGATGACTTTCAAAAACCCAGAAACTGTTTTTGGAAACTTTCTCTGCTTTTGCACTGCATTTACAGATTTGCTGGGTGCCCCCACACCCTTCTCATGGTCCTTCTTTTTGGATGGCTTGTTAGTGTAATTGTGTTTACTCTCCTTAGACTAACATGCTCTTCTTTTGGCCAGTGTTGGGGGTGGGTATTGACTTTCAGGAAGGGCAGCCATGAGGCTGCATGTGTCCAGTGCCCGGATACACTATGAATTTTCCTGATACTCTGTAAGCATGGAATACTCTTCTGTTCACAGGAGCCCCTGGCTTCAGGCCCTTCCAGAAGATGAGAGAAGAGGGGAAATCACTTGTGAGGGTTTTTAGGGAGTAGAGGGTGAAGTTTTGGTTTTCCTTTCTGGTCTTATGTTTTCCAGAGGGAGGCTGGCAACCCCCTCTGGCCCTCTTTACCATTGTGAGCCCTGCCTCCTGGAGCTGTTTTGCTGCTGGAGGAAGCAAAGCCTGGAGAAAAACGTGTGTTTGTGTGCGGTGGGTGGGCGGGGGCCTGGAGGACGAGGGACTGTATGTATCTGCTCTGCTGTTAGTCATAGGATGTTGCAGACCTATTTTGCATACTGGCCTTGACAAGTTGAGGCTTGTTCATTAGACACAGTCCTATGGTCACAGCAAATCTTTCCAAAATGCTAACCAGTGGAAAAGGTACTTGTATGGATCTTCTGAACCCTGAGTGGAACTTCCTGAAAGATTTATTAGGAGAAAAACCTTGGAAGCAGCAAAAGGACAAACAGAATCACTGGCTGGGCAAAGCCTCGTGGCCCGGTCTCCACGACTTGAGGGGAGTTACATCTCAGAGGTGAGGACAGCCTCGTAGTCTGAGCCCTTGGCAGAGGGCCCAACTGGAATTCCTCGTGTGGGTCTGGTGATAGAAAGGCTGGCTGGGTCCAGGGGCGACCATAATGCTGTACCCATTGAATTCCCAGAGGGGATTTATTATGTGGTCTCATTGTTGTTTGGTCTGGTGAAGGGTCCTTTTTATTGTTGTGGCTTTACCTACTCTGAGTGCAGAATCCTGCATAAGCCAGGCTTCTCTGGAAGAGTAGACGAAATCAGCTGCTCTTTCGGATTTTCCTCTCTCTTCCTCTCTCTACGCCTCCCTCCCTCCCCTCATGCTGTTGGGTGTGCTCTTTCTGTCCGTGGCTGAAGCTTTTTTGGTGTAGAAGGAGATCTTTTTCTCAGTTCTGAGATCTCCGACCCCCACTGGTCTGGGTGATTGCTGGGCTATCTCCGACCCCCACTGGTCTGGGTGATTGCTGGGCTAAACACCGGAGGAATTATCCCTGTCCACATCCAGTCAATCCCATGTGCTTCAGCTTTTTTTTCTTCTCGAATGGCTGGCAGGCAGGCTGGCTGGGTTTGGAACTTTCTGCCTGCCTGGGATGGACAGTTTTCTCCAACAGCTCAGCTCAAGAGTCTCCTGGATGATAAGACACCCCTGCTTTCTTCTTCTTCGTGTTCATGTCCCTGAATTTGGCCAGACCAATGGCAAATCAGCCCTTTTCTGAGGACCTTGGATAGTTGCTGGAACGAATTGCCTGGCAATGTGGCCATGGGCCTATTAAAGGCTGTATTTGACTGTGGCTCTTTGATGTCAGATGCCCTCCTGGATGCTTGGGCCTTTTATTTTGCATTCCCTTTCACACCTGGCTATAGACACATCACTCTCCTTGTGTTTGTTTTTTTTTTCCTTCTCTCCTGATGCTGGTTTGTGATCTCTTTAAGAGACCAGGACTCCCTTGTTCTGTATCCTGGGTCTGTAGGGAGCCCTGGATCCAAGGTGGCAACAGAGCAACCTCAATAAGTCCCAATGATGGTCACTTCTATAGTCTACCTAGTAAGCCTCAGAAATTCTAGGCCTACTGGAGAATGCAGCTCAGATGGTTTTGTGATAGGTGCCTCCTCTGTCTCTTCTGTTTCTTCAAGTAGTCTAAGGAAATAATAACAATAGTAATAATAATAAATAATAATGATGATAGTAGTTCCCATAATAACAGGAAATTATATATTATGCCAAGGATGTTGTTTGGATTGTATGCCCCTTACAACCTCACCAGGCAATTATAATAAAATATCTAGCAATGATGAGGTTCATATCATGGGCCAGCATCCATTTTAAAGGCTTTAAATATATTATCTCACTTAATCTCCCAGTAATCATATAAAATTATTATTATTACCAGGATTTTGTAGGTGAGGAACCCACAGCTCAGAGTGGTTGAAAGTAGCCCCTGAGGTCACACAGCAGGGAACTAACATAGCCATCAGGATTTGGCACAGGGCCTGCTCCCAGAAGTAAGAGGGCAGTGAAATTAAGAATATGCAAAGGATGCTTTTCGACCAGGAGCAGACCAGGAGCAGCAGGACTCGGGCAGGACACAAATCCTTTTTTTTTTTTTTTAAGATTTTATTTATTTATTTGACAGAGAGACAGCGAGAGATGGAGCACAAGCAGAGGGAGTGGGGGTGGGGAGAGAAGCAGGCTTCCTGCCTAGCAGGGAGGCTGGTTACAAGGCTGGATCACAGGACCCTGGGATCATGACCTGAGTCAAAGGCAGACGCTAAATGACTGAGCCACCCAGGTGCCCCGATCCTGACATCTTGTACAAAGACACCTCTGTCTCCGGCTGCCTGCCTCTTCTGCCCTTTGGATCAGGCTGCTCCAAGTGGGGCCATGGAGCCTCAGACAGGCGTTTAGTGTCTACAGAGCTCTGGCCCTAGAGCCTGGGGAGCAAACCACCCCCCGATCCTGGGCGGGAAGCTCAGACATGGTGCAGAGTCTGAGTATTTGTAAAGTACCACAACCAGGCACCCTGCCTGCCTTTGTAACCAGCATTTAATGACCATCAGCATCCACAGCAGATGGGAGATAGGGCTCTTTTAGCAAATCTTCCCCTTCCTGCACATTCCCTGCAACTGTTCTGAGTCCCTGCCTTTATCCTGCATGTGCTCACCTCTAGTGGCTTTCAGACCTCCCATCCAAAGACTGCGGTAGCCCCTCTCGCAACCCTGTCAGTAAAACAATGACACTGTGGGTCATAAAATGCAAGATGTACATTCATGAGGCCAAAATGGTCTCCGTCATTTTTGGTGGCAGAATTTGACTTGTCTTTCCTTTATTTTCTCTTCCTCTTTTTTTTGGGGGGGGGGTAAAGGTAGAGGGTGTTTTTTGTTGGTGTCTGCTGGGTAATCTGAGCCCCAGAATTACTTGTTGACCTGCTTATTTCTCCTTTAGCCATGAGCTGCTTGAGAGCAGGGGAGGGTGGGGTGAGGAGGGGCGGGTGGTCTTCACCTGTCTGGTGGCTAACACAGCCCTGGTTCTCATTTGAATCAGGTGACTGTCAAGGACTGCTTTTTTTTTTTTTTTTAAGCTTTATTTAAACATATAATGTAACCCCACCCCCCTCTCCGGACCCTTCTCCCCCCCACCCCCCTCAGTTTGTTTTATGACATTAAGAGTCTCTTTTGGTTTGTCTCCCTCCCGATCCCATCTTGTTTCATTTTTTCTTTTCCTACCACCTCAACCCCCACCCAAGGACTGCTTTGTTTTTAAGGAATCAAGTAGCCCCTAGTCTATTCTCATTGTCTCAGAGAGGAAACAGCCCAAAGTGTTGGAAAGTGGAGGGTTTGCCCCGTGGGAACAGACACTGAAGAAAGAGACGGAAACCAGCTAGCTGAGGGAGGCATCTGGGTAATGCCCATAAGAGGTAGTGCAGATCAGGGTTATTTTGGGGGCAAGTTACTTCACCTCTCTAAGCCTCAGTTTTGTCATCTATAAAATGGGGACAGTAAAGCACCTGCTTCACAATTGCTGTGAGGAGGAAATCGGGGATGAACAGCAGGCATTCGGCAGAGTGCCTGGGCTCATAGTAAACCCTCTGTAAAAGTTAGCTAATATTACTGCTACAATTACTGGGTTTTTATTACTTCCTGTGGCTGCTTGAAGTAGTGGTTTCTGAATACATTTTATTGTAAAGGTGACATTCTGGGGACATAGATGATAAGATGGCGGTGACTTGACTAGAGGTCTTTGCAAGCATCTGAGAGAAAGGCTGGCTGTTGTAAGTAAGAAAGAGATGAGTGATCAGGGAAGCTGCAGAAGCAGGTCTCCGAAAGGACAGGGAAGAGGGGGGTGCCCCTCAGGCCTCAGTCTGTCTTTGCAGGTGACGTAACCTCTCAGCTGTGATGCAGGGAGGAAGGTTTTTCTCTTTCTGGGATGGTGCAGAGCATTTAGCACAGAGGAAGTAAGCTCTCGACAGAGAGAGAAGAGTGGTTGTTCCTGATTGTTCTTTAGGACTCCCTTTGCCTGGTAACTCTGCTCAAGACTGACGGATCTGTTCCTTCATGGCTGAGCAGTTGCCGTGTGCCAGGCACTGTCCTAGCTGCCGGAGATCCAGCAGGGAAGGAAAGAGATAAAAATCCCTGCCCTCCTCTAGCGTCCTTTCCAGTCCAAGCCACTCGGTGGGGCAGGGTGGTCCTCAGAGGGAGATGTGGAACTGGCGGAGGCAGAAACTGCATCCACACTGTGCAGAGCGACTCTGGCCCCACTGTGCTGCTGGGCGTGAAGTGCCCAGCACCAGGTCTGGCATGTGGTAATTATATAAGTGGTAGTTGCTATATTTGCTTTCTTTCATTTCCCCTCCTGAGATTTATTTTTCTCCATGGTATTTGTTATGGACTGAATGTTTATGTCCTTCCAAAATTCGTATGTTGAGGGTGCCTGGGTGGCTCAGTCAGTGAAACACCTGCCTTTGGTGGCTCAGGTCATGATCCCCGGATCCTGGGATCAAGGCCCGTGTGGGGCTCCCTGCTCAGGGGAGAGCCTGCTTGTCCTTCTCCCTCTGCTGCTCCTCTGCTTGTTCAGGTTTTCTCTCTCTTTCGCTTTCTCTCTGGCTCAAATAAATAAAGCAGACTCTCCACCGAGCAGGGAGCCCGATGCAGGACTCCATCCCAGGACCCTGGGATCCTGACCTGAAGGAAGGCAGACACTTTATGACTGAGCCACCAGGTGTCCTGTTAATAGTGTCTTAGAGGATAATGCGTTCTAAGGCAGCGGGTGCAGCAGGCGAGGGTCTGGAGGCCTGGGGTGGGCTGCAGAGTTAAGTTGGCTGGTGGGGCTCACTCCATCCAGAAGCCGACAGTGCAACGGCCTTGAAGGAGGTGGAGGAGGTTGGTCCGGAGGAGGCCGTTCCGGGCCCTGGGGAGAGCCCGGATAGAGGCTGAGAGCAGGGGTGAGCCTGTGAGACGGAGGAGCGGCACCGAGAATGATCTGGAGCGGTGGCGTGAGCCAGGCCGACAGACAGAGGCAGAAGGGGACGGCAGAGCAGCACGCAGTGGGTCCTTTACATGGTCTTCAGGTCTTTGCTGAGACGTTTTCATTTTTCTTTCCTTGACTGAGGTGTAATGGACATAAAACGTTCTGTTAGTTTCAGGTGTACCTGACCTTGGTGAAATGAGCATCACGACAAATCTAGCTAATATCTGCCACCTTACACAGCAATTCATTGTTTACTCTGTAAAAGGGGGAGCTGTTGAAGGGTTTCAGATAGAAAACTGATGGGATGTGATTGAGCTTTTGAAACGATCCTTCCACCCGCTACAGTGAGAAGGGCCTGAAACAGGGTCAGAAGCTAGGGCTCCCGGGGAAGCAAGCAAACAAGCATCACGGGCTCTTGGTCCAGGCTGTGGTGCTGGGCATGGCTGCCAGTAATGGGCCTCTGGACTGTTCAGTGCTTTATCCCAAGCATCTAAAACTGCTGTCCCGTGTGGTAGCCACCAGCCTGAGGTGGCCCCTGAGCACTTGGAAGAGGCTTGTCTTAATGGAGATGTAATGCATGTGTAAAATACACATCGCTTCCAAAGACTTAATACAGAAAGAGAATGTGAAATGCCTCATTAATGAATTCTTTAATGTTGATTGTATATTGAAATGAGACTTTGGATATATTGGCTTATGTACATTATTAAAATTAATTTCACCTGTTTCTTTTAACTTTTGAAAAACGTGGCTACTAGAAAATCTCAAAGTACACGTGCCTGGCGTTCTGTTTCTGTCCAACAGGGTGGCTCTAGAAGGCTGCCTGGGACATGGTAGGAATTCAGGGAATGGAAGGAGCGAGTGCGTGGGCGAGGGAGTGCAGGTACAGGAGATTGATTCTGCAGTGAGGAAGCTCCCGGTGGAGGAGAGAGGCAGATTGCTGATGATATCTGCTGGGGTAGGGAGGAGAGACATGAAAAGGAGGCAGCCAGGTATTGTCAAGGGGAGATGGCAGGAGGCTGGGGGACTCAAGAGCCTTAAAAACAAGGCAGAAATGGACTTAAGTGGGTCCTGCCAACTTTGGGGGTGCTTTCCAAGGATTGCAACCAAGGAGGAGTTTTCCAGATTTTATATTTAGAGAGATGACAAATGCACATCTGGGTATTTCAGGGTATTTCAGGAAGCAGGTAACTAACTGAGTTGGAGATTCCAGACTCTGTAACGGGAAGTTTAGCTTTCTTCACATGAAAGGAAGGGGAGCTTATCTTTGAAAATCTGGGGAAAAGCCTATAAAGTTAAATATAATTTCTTGAGTTAAATACAGTCGTTGTTTTGTCTTTATCGCTATGGTTGTCCTTCTGGTGTATATGGTCACATCCTGACTTGTGCTCGTTACCATTAGGTAGTAGGCATCCCTGAATACTCTTGCATACTCTGTCCATTCTTGTGGTAGATAACATTTCTGTTCAGTGACGACTTCATTGCTCACTTAATCATTCTTCTCATTTTGATGCTCAGCTTCATAATAGACTGTTATATATATACATATATGTATATATGTATATATATATATATAAATTTTTCAATATTTCAGTTAAAGCTTTTTAGGGTTTTTGTTTTTGTTTTGTTTTGTATTATATTCGTTGTTGTGGTGGTTGCTTTTGGTAAATCTCCAGTCTCAGGATTATTACATCATAGTGTCTCAATATTTTAGAAGTTTTAGGTAACTGTTGGGGCTCATGAGATTGGCCCTGAAGCCACCATTGCTGTTTTCTGGTGAGAGGTGTGATGTTTACTGCTGTCAGTGGTACAGTGATACTCCGATACGTCATTAACAGTTACATATAGTGTGTATTACATGCTAGACGCAAGTTTCCATGCATCGTAGGCACTTGTGTCAGACTTTTCTTGACTTTCTTGTTCAGCAGATGTTTGTGGAATGCCTGTTGTGTGCTGGGCATTGTTCCAGGCCTTGGGTGTTCAGTAGTGATCAACAGATATGGTGCCAGTTCTCAGGGAGTTTATTATGTATTAGGAAGATACAGAAAGAAGCAAGTCTACAAACAAACCCCATTATTGTAAGGAGTGTGAAAGAATATGAATAGAATAATGTGGGGGGATAGTTTCTGTGGGATGAAAGGGTCTGTACTGAAATCCTGCATCCCAGTGAGACGGGGAGGCCCGGGAGAGGTTCAGCAGAGAAGGAGCAGAGCACACATGAGAAGGGAAACGTCGACAGATGTGACCAGCTATTCAAGAAGAAAGCGTGTCTAAGCACAGAAAAGCTGTAATAAAGAGGGTGGAGAGTTCCTCAAAGTCAATAACAAAGAACCGAACAACCTCATCACAAAGTAGGTAGAAGAGATCAGCAAGCGGCTCTCAAGGAAGAAGGCAGAGGCCGAGTGCACGTGGAGGTTGTGAGTCTCACTGATGCGGTCAGGGGCGAGGCGCGGTGGGGGGCTGGCGTCGGTCTAGCAGACTCACTCTGTTCTGGCAAACCGCGTGGGGTGTTGTCATAAACACACAGCACTGTGTAACCGTGTTGTATCGTCATCACTGTCGCGATCCAGACCATCACCCCCAGGTGTCCTTCCTGTCCCTTTGCAGTCAGTCTGCTCCCCGGTCCCCAGCCACTGACAACCAGTAATTTGTTCTCTGACCGTCCAGTTTTGTCTTTCTCACATAAACGGACTGGGATGGTGTGTAGCCCCCCAAGCCCGGTTTTTCTCGCATGGCCTGACTCAAGTCTTGGCAGGGCTGTGTGTCTCAGGGTCCCCTGACTCAGCTGCGAGCCTGAGGTCTCCTGAGGGACCAGCGGGCAGCATGCGGTGACATCGAAAGCACGTGTGAGGCCCACACCCCTTCGTCAGTTTGAGAACTCACAGCTCCTGCTCCGTGTTCCTTAAGGATAATCGGGGACGGATGTGAGTGTCTAAAGAATGGGCCAGAAGGACTTAGATCAAAGTCACTGCCGACATCTTAGGAGGAAGGAGGGGATGGTGGTGGTGGCAAGGGCCAAAAGGCTACTTCGACTTTACTTTTAAGGCATAGAAAAATAGAAAGAATAATACAGACATGCAAAATGCTTCCTTGAGGAGGTGACCCCTAGGCTGAGACAGGAAGCATAAGCAGGAGTTAGTTAGGAGAGGAAGTGGGGGAGGGGGACTGATACCCCTCCCAGTTGCCCTGCTGGGGGACTGTCAGTGATCTGTCTTCACACACCAGGCCTCCGGAGGAACCTTGTCATTCCTGACCTTCAGTATCGTTCAAGCCCGGTATCTGCCAGCTGCCTCTAGCCAGACAAGCCAGGCTTCTGAGCCGCAGCCAAGGCTCAGCCTGTAGTCTGGAGTGGGTGAGGGCTGGGTTCTCGGGGCCCTTCGTGGCCGCTCACTGCCTGCCTATCATGCAGCAGGTGCTCTGACTAAAAATGGGAAGGCATTACAGGCTTTCAGCCTTGGAGTTTCCGGATCTCACCTGCCCTCTGAACAGCACACTCTGGGCAGAAGTGGGACGGGAGGGTGCACCCCCCAGACAGGTAGGGCAGGCTGCAGGAGGCGGGAGGTCCCGGGAAGCCATTCTGGCGCCTTGATGTCAGGTCTCAGGGCTGGACCAGAGGAGGGATGGTTGCATAACCAGGGTCGAGGGTCTCAGGAATCCTTCAGGTATAAAACAGGGAAACCTTATTGCACCGTCTGGGAGTTGTGTCTGCAAGGAGGCTTTCCATGTGCTGCCGTGGCAGTGGAAGACAGTGATTTCCCCTTTTTTTCGTCACCCCTTGCTTGTTTAAAAAACCCTATGTTTTTCCTTTTTAAACAAGTAACTATGCAGGGAATGCCTTACTGATTGAGAAAACATGTGTGGAATGTCCATTGAGATGATAGGGAAGGGATCCGCCTTTGGCTCTGGGAGGACAGAGGAGGCTACGGCCAGCAGGCAGCCTCCAAGCTCCTCTTCCCTGGTGCTCTGGGGGGAAGATGGGCCTGTAAAGGGGCCGGGGAGGCCGTGGCAGCAGGAAGCACGGCCTGTGGGTGAGGCTCCTCAGGTCCCCAGTGGTGGTGTCCTCTGAGCATAGACCTCGCCGGGATACTCCGGCCTTTGCCTCGTGGGTTTTTAATGGACCAGATGCACTCATCTGTTTTATAAGAAGCGAGGCTCCCCAAGGATAGGAGATGTCTTTGTCTCTAAGTGGGAAGATGGGCTGAAGTGATCCCAAGGCTGCCTCCCGCCCTGGTTGGATGAATCATTACTTAAGTGGGACTGTGGAATAAACCCAGCAGAGTGAATGCCGGAAGGGGCCTCTGTCTGCTCGAGCTGCTCTCTCATAAATTACAAGGGCCGTTCCACACAGAGGACCTTTTGTTTTTTCTATTACCTTTTGAAAAATGGGAAAAGCCAATCATCCTACAAGAAGGCACTCTTGGCTGCATTAGCTAGAGTGTTCTTCCCAGACTCCATGCCCAGGACACCACGAGCACAGCGATCTCTCTGAAATGCACTCTGATCTCATCCCTGCCCCTGTTCAAAACCTTCTGCAGCTCCTTATCTCTGTGGAATAAAGTCCAAGTACCTCCCTTGTTTGGAAGGTGGCTGCCGACCTCTTCAGTCCCACATGGAATCCGTCCAGCTCTGCTCTCCAGGCAGAAGTCCGTTCTGTCTCCAAAGTAAACACACATGTGGGGCAGATGTGTGCAAGA
The DNA here is from genome assembly GCA_003697995.1 of Taxidea taxus jeffersonii. NCBI lineage: Eukaryota > Metazoa > Chordata > Mammalia > Carnivora > Mustelidae > Taxidea > Taxidea taxus. The sequence goes on along the minus strand of RCUC01148774.1, from coordinate 12,732 downwards.
GCTTGCCTCCACAGCCATGGCTCTCCCATTGCATGAACAGATATGCCAGGCTTTGCTGTGCCCCTCTTCCCCCCGCCCCCCGGCCCCAGCAGGGGCCCGGCGTGCGGTGCCGGTGCCCTGGTGGGTGCTCTCTGCCTCGGTCCTTGTTGACTGAAAGCTGCAACTGGGCCAGCGCTTATCCAAAGAGAAGAAACGTATCTTCCGTAGAACAGCTTGCCTGTGGTGTTCTGAATGACCCTTACATGCTTTTGTGATGGGCTGCGTGTGCCTGGGAAAGTAACTGCTTCTTAGATTCTAGACTGCTCCTTTGCTTCTCCTGTTCCCACTCTGCCTTGACACAGGTTGGCTTTTTTTTTTTTTTTTTTTTTTTTTTTTTTAGGAAGCCAATTCTTTTGTATCCCACTGGATGGGAAGGTGTGGTGTTGGTGGGCTGTTACTGGGCAGTGATGATGATGATGATGATGGTTTCCTGGCAGCTCCTGGGCTTTTGCCCTCCTGGTGGGTTAGTCATTGCCAATTTCTGGCAGGGGAACATGTGTGGTTTTCAGATCCCTCTTCATTTACTGTGCGCGATGGCAGCGAAGTTGCTGAAGGAAACAAACAAGCAGCTCTCATGGGGAGAGAAGCCTCACCCCACTTTGTACAACTTTTCCCGTGTTATCTGTGGGAGCGTTTCGCAGGAAAAATTCATTAAGGACATAGTTGGGGATCACAGGAGGTTTCTGTGCCTGGAACTACCCGGGGCTCCAGGGGCGTGGTGGAGAAGGACTACAGAGTTCACCGCGCGGAAGATCTAGTCCTTGCCTTTGAGAGATCTCGGCAGAGTGAGAGCAAAAGCAGCCTCATGGTGTTCAGTATTACCCATCGCTGTAGGAAATCCCCATCCTACCGCGGCTGAGCTCCAACTGTGCACCAGCGTGCCGAACCATCCCCACATTAACTCGTGCCGTTAGTAAGTGTGAACCAATTCCGTGTGTAAATTGCACTTAAACAGATGCGTTCAGTCACCAGCATTTACTGCCTGTCTCATGTGCAGGCACTGTGCTAGGCTTGCCGCTCTGCAGCTGAGAAGAGCTCCGGGGGTCCCTCGGAGACCCTCCACATTGAGTGAGTCTAGTGCGGGGAGACACACATGGGATTTTGCACATGTGGACAACACCATGCTGGGACAGTGGTTCTCAGAGATGAACGGGATGGTGCTGGAGCCCAGGAAGCCCAGCAACACAAGGGAAGGCTTGGAGAGCCGCTGACTTGGATGGGTCTCTGGGGATAGGGTGTGGAGGTCTGGTTGGTTGAGAAGGCGTCGTGGTCAGGGGATGGAGGTCATGGACAGGGTTGGAGTCGAGTAGGTGGAGATGGGTTTGCCCGTGATAGAGGGGCCAGGAGTCTGTTTCTTATCTCTGAGTGGGAGCACAAATTCCTTCCTTCGGCTGATGGTGAGCATCTGTAGTAATCAGAGTGGTATGTTACAGATAGTAGCTGAGCCCACTGTGTGAAGGGCACGGTGCCAGGTATGTCATGGGCATCAGCCCATGCATTGCTCAGCACTGCCTTAATGTGACAGCAACCATTATCAACCCCATTTTCCACATGGGACAGATGGAGGCTCAGAGGAGTTCCCTGACCAGCCCAAGGTCACGCAACTCTTAGAAAGTAGATGGGAACCCAGGTCAGAGTGTGAAGACTGGGTTTGGAACCAACCCATTAACTCCAGATCCCCAGGAAATATAAAAATGAATCCTCTTCCCTAGTTGAAGTTTCTCTTTATCCCCCTCCCGTTTCCAATCCCCCCTCTTGTGCAGTATTCTGAAAGGGCAGAGCAGTTTTGACTTCAGCTGTAAATTTTAGATATCAAGACCCAGGTCTCTGTTCTGAACGAGACAATCTCTGGATAGAGACTGAGAGTGCAAAGGGAAGAATTGAGGTTGTAGCTGTCCCGGTTGGTGGGGATGGAGGGCAAAGGGCTTCCCATTACTGCTTTTTCTGTGTCCTAAACCTGTTTTAATTATAAGTGGAACTTGGTGGTGGTGCCGGGGAGGCATGACGAGCTCGCTGATGGAGTGCCAGCGGAGAGGAAACGCTCAGGTGTCTGGCTCAGCCTTCTCCCCTTCTCTCCTCCCTGACCGGCTCCCTCGGATTTCTGAACAAGGAAACAAGGGTGCCACCTCCATTTGCTCTCCTGGTGACCCTTGTAAGTGCCTCCCTGTACCCAGCTTTGCTTTGGGTGGCGTGGGCAGAAGGAACAACGTCCATTGGGCCTTCCTGTATGCCCCTGGCCTCATGTCTGCCTCTGTCTCCCCAGACCCTAACGGCAGACCCTAACCAGCCAGGTTCTCTGGCTTGAACCTCAGCACTGCTGCAGGGTAGATGCATGACTTTCACGTCTCTGGGCTAAGTTTCTTCCTCTGTAAAAGGTGACACAGGAGGAAACTGAGTTCAGATGAACAGATTTAGGGCGTGCCTGTTGCCTCCCAGGCACCACATCTGAGTCCCCTGGAGCTCACAGGCTCTTCCAGAGGTGGTTGGGGACCCGCCCTCCAGCTGGCACATCTAGGGGTAGAAGGGGGGTGGCAGAGAGGAAGTGGATCCAGGCCTCCTGCGTATCTCACCTCTGGCTCTTTAAACCCAACATGAATGGGAGAGGGAACGGATTGCAGGGCTGTGAGCCCTGCAGATAGGAAATGATTTCTGCACCGTCTGTTGACCTGGATTGCTGGTTTTCCTGGTGGAAGGTGGACCTGGGAGTTGAGAGGAAGCTCTCTTACTGATAAGACCTCTGTACCTGCTCCCTACCTGCTTCCCCATGATTCCCAAGAACAGAGTTTCTGGTGTCTGATTGAGGGGGAGGGGGGCTGACCAGGTGAGGCAATCTCGGCCACCTCTGCACCTGCCTGGAATCCTGGAGTCTGGCCGATGGTGTCAGCAGGTTCAGGGAGAGGTGTTTCTGTGCGGGGGTCACAGTGAGTGAGTCTTTCATGTCTCCCATCTGTTCCTTCCCCATTTGGTGAGAGGCTGGGATGAGTCTTGGAGAACAACTCTTGCTGTATGCTGGGTGCTTACTCTCATTTTTTGAGCACCCTCTGCGTGAAGCGCTTTGCTCTACCTGCAGGCTTGGGCTCACTCGATCCTTCTGGCAAAACCTTTGAGGCGATGGAGCTGATCACCATCCTCATTGACAGATGTTGGGGGGGTTGAGGCATAGCTTATTTTTAGGTTTTTAGTTTTTATATTTAAAATTTTTTAGGGAGGTAAAATACACATGATGAAATTGACCATTTTTAAGTGTCCAGTTCAGGGCCATTAAGCACATTCACATTGTTGTTTGGCCATGAATCTACAGAGCGTCTTCATCTTCCCAAACTGAAACTTTGTCCCCATTAAGCACTGAGTCCCGATTCCTCCTCCCTCCAGCCTCAGCAACCCCTGTTCTGCTCTCTGTCTCTGCTACTGTGACTAGTCCAGGTACTTGCTATCAGTGGGATCAGACAGCATTTGTCCTTCATGGGCTGGCTTAGCTCACTTAACATAATGTCCTGTTGGAGCACGGGTCAGTGCTTTAAGGCTGGGTGCTCTTCTGTTGGATGCGCACACCAGTTTGTCATCTGTTGACTGGTTGATGGACATCTAGGCTGCCTCCACCGTGTGGCTACCGTGAATTATGCGCCTGGAATTATGGATGTAGGTATTGCTGGGTCATGTGGTGATTCTGTGTTCAATTTTTGGGGGAGACTGCCATACTGTTTTCCATAGCTGCTTCATACCCTCCCCAACACTTATTTTACATATATACGTAAATACACATAAACATGTTTATGGTAAGTGGTAGCCACCCTGGTAAGTGTGAAATGATATCTCACAGTGGGTTTGATTTGCATAGCACTAAACGACTAAGTGTTGAGCATTTTCTCATGTGCTTATGGACCACTTCCAGATCTTAGCAGAAATGTCTGTTGCTGCTGCTGAGTTGTAGGAGTTCTTTATATATTCTGGGTATTAATCCGTTTTCAGGTATACAATTTGCAAACATTTTCTCTCATTCTGTGTGTTGTCTCTTCACTCCTTGAATGCACATGTGGTTTTAATTTTGATAATGTCCAACTTAGCTGCTTTTTTCTTTCATTGCCTTTGGTTTTGGCATGAGGCACAGAAATTGTATGAGACTCCAGCCATGGTCATCCAGCCAGAGTATCAGAGCACAAGTCTTGTGCCTTGCAGCACTGCCCTGAGTCTTCATCCTTTGGATTCCAGCGGCCAGTGTTTACCCTGTCAGGTGTCTCAGTTCAGCTCTCCCATGCATGCTCTTGGTCAGTGTTCTAGCAGGTGGCTGTTCTTACCGAACTTCCCAGAGTACAGGGGGGCTCCCAGCTTCCTGGCACCTGTCGAAGATTGGGTGAGGGCAGGTACTCACTAACATAGCAGTCAACAGCCTAGCAGGGGTCACGGTGTGCCCACCCTGGACACTCCAACATATCAAAGGCCTGTCCAAGAGTTGTTTTTCTTGCAGAAGAATTGACCAGCAAATGCTTTTGGTCACAAACATTTGTGGTGACAGTTGGTGAGCAGATTTCATGAAGCTTTGAGAGCTAGCCCATCATCCTCTATTGATGCCTCCAAAAGAAACGGCTGTCATTTATTGGCCAGTCAGGAGGCATGGTAGTACACGGACACCTGTGAACCCTGCACCTTGCTCAGCAGCCAGGGTGTGACCTGTGAGCACTGACTCCACCTGTGTCTTCTTTCCAATCTGTTCCAGCCCTATGCCTCAGCGCTCTCCTCCAGGGAGAACTGTGATCCTGAGTTTTGGAGTTTATTGTTTCTTTGCCTAAAAATTGTTTTCACTGCATACATGAGTCAGCCTAAATACTATACGATTTTCTTTCCTTCCTCTTGAGCTTTACAGAAATTCCGTGCTCTCTGCAGCTTCCTTTGGGCCTCAGCACCTCGTGATAAGTCCCTGTTGGTGCACAGCAGTCTGTTTCTCACTGTGGTCATCTCTTCCGCTATGTGAACACACCATGGTTTATTTATCCGTTCTCCAAGGGCATGCAAATTGTTGGCAGTTGTTTTTCTTTGTTTTATTTTGTTGTTTTCTTTCCCCGCACAAACAGTGCTGCTGGGTGCAGTGGGTTTGTTTGTTTTTAAGTAAGTGGTCTTTTTAAAAATATTCTTATAGGTTTTATTTATTTTTTTGACACAGAGAAAGAGCTAGTGAGAGAGAGAGAGAGCACAAGCAGGGGGAGTGGCAAGGAGAGGGAGAACGAGAAGCAGGCTCCCTGGGGAGCCTTATGCCAGGTCTTGATTTGAGGACCCTGGGATCATGACCTGAGCCAAAGGCAGACGCTTCACTGACTGAGCCACCCAGGTTCCCCGGGCGCGTCTTGTTTGCCTATTCACACAGATCCCACAGGGCAGGATTTGTGTCTGGAGTGCTGGTACCCCATGTAGCTTTGGGACTGTCCCGGGATCCTACACTCTCAAAACTGGAAGGGACTTCTTTGGCCAAGTATTTCACCTTCACTGATCATCTAAAAGGAAATATTCTTGGTGTGGTGGTTAAGAGCTCAGTCCCTGACATTGGATGGCCACTGCTTCCCTCCTGCCTTTGCCTCCTTTTGTGACTTAGTTCATTGTGTAGTGACCTTAACTTTTCCCTGCCTCAGTTTCCTCCACTGGGAACCAAGGGTAAAAGTTTGGATCATTTCAAGGTTGAAAGGAGATCATGCAGGATTAACTCTGGACCAGAGTGATAATAAACGCTGAGCAAGGGCTCCGTCCTGCTGATGTTGATCCTGGTTGGTGTTTAAAGATCACTTATACCTGCCCCAGACTGATGCTGAGATAGAAACTGAAGCCCAGGAGATGGGCAGTGGCTCACACAAGGTCACACAGTGGGCTGGGATTGGCATTCTGGAAACAGCCCCTGTCAGTGTATTTTCTTTCATCGTGGGCCCAGGATTCCAGGCAGGTCCATGGTCCTGCTGGACCATTGTGCCCCGCCCGATCATCTTGACCCACCCGATCATCTTGACCTTCCCAGGCTGGATTTCCTCTCTTCCTGTCCAGACTTCCTAGTGCCTTTCTGCTTGGAGTATAGGAAGGCAGGGTGCCTGCTCCGGTGGAACTGTGTTTCTGATCGCTTGGGACTTATATACCTCAGCCAGAATAAGCCCTCCAGAAACAGATACACTGGTTGTGGTCTAATAGAATGGGCTCCCAAAAGGCCCCACCCCACCCTAGATGCCTACCCCATGAATAAATAACCCTGTAATTTCTGTGTTCCTCTCTGCCTCACATTCCAGCTTCAGGCCCAAACTGGGGGAGGAGGGTAGGCAGATCCCTCTTCTAGGAGAAGGACCTGGTTCATCAACAAGATTTATTCATTCATTTAGGGTCTGAGAGCCCAGAGCCTGGGCGTTTAATGACCTGGGGCTCTGCCTGGCATTTTGCATTTTTTCTGTTCTTTGCTGGCAGAGACCACCAAAAGCCATCAGATAGTTGTTCCCATGCATTAGGAGCATGGAAAAGCGTCCGAAACCTAATGGGTAAGAGGGAGGACTTCTTTTTCGCACAGTGTAGGTTTGGGTCCTGCCTCTGCCTTGGGAAGTCTCAGATCTCCTGGGAGAAGTCACCCTCTTGAGTGTGTTTCCTCATCTGTAAAACTGGAAAGTCAGTAGTACCTACCAGGTACTTTGTTGCGAAGATTGAAAGAGATTCTGTGCACGAGGAGCTTCCTCCAGAGCCAGCATGTAGTTGGTGCTCAGTAAGTGCTGGTGATTATTATCCAGCCAGCCCGTGAGCCCCAAATATGCTGGAACGGGGTATCTGGCGCAATAGGTGGTCAGTAAACACGTGATGAATGAGGGTGTTGGGTGCTTCCCATTTTGAAAAACATTTATAAGTGTTGTTTTATTTTTTTAAATTCCTAGTTTTGGAGTCTTGGGATCCATGCTTAAGCCCCTGTCTCTGCAAAATGACATGAATTGCTACCCTTCTTTGGGCCTTGATTTCTTCCACTGTGGACGCCTGCTAGCGTGCATATAAACAGCTCTGACTGTATACCAGCTTCTGACCTGAGCGCTCTGCCTTTGTATGTGTGTGTAGTATGTGTGGTCGGTCTTAATTTCCCCGTTTTACCAACAGGAAAACTGAGGCAGAGAGGTAAGTGACTTTTCAAGGTAACTGTGAGTAAATAGTAGGGACAGAGCTAGGATTTGAAGCCAGGCAGCCTAATTTTAGGATCTTAGTGTCTTCACTGGTATGCTTTCCTGCCTTGAGGTTATGTCTGCCTCAGGGGTTCCAGGTCGATGGTTGATATGTGCTTCGCGGAAGAATTTAGGGGTGTTTGGGAGAAGTTTGTTAATGGCACCCTCTGCCCAGCCCTCAGGAGCACAGGGCAGTCCAGGGGAGGCCCCTGCTTCGCTGAAGTGGTGGGGTGTGGGGGATAGGATCTGAGCACAAGTGTCCCTTTGTCCCTTGTACCACAGGTCATCTCTCCCATCTGGCAGCTCCAAGGCTCATCCACATTCTTTCCTCCTCCTGGAATGTCAGTGGATGGAGTATGAACCTAAGGGTAGGGCCGAGCATTTGGGGCTTAGAACTTTTTGCCTTTTGAAGAGATGTTTGTGCTGTGATTGCTCCCTCAGATTTTGCCCTATGCCCTCAGTTCAGCCTGTTTGGGGAATGAATCCTAGTGCAGACAATAAATGCAGGTTGGCATCCCACACCCACCCATCCTGTGGACCTGACTCATGCTGGGACTTAATCAGTAAGGGGGGGTTGGCGGCAGTCTCCTTCCATTTGTTCTAGTAGCTCATGGGGCTCAGGGCACACAGGCAAGAAACTGATAGCTGCCAAGTTGCTCCCCCCCCGCCCCCCAATCTGACAGTGTGGCTTTCATTGTGGGAGTAATAAATGGTGCTTTTTAAGGATATCTTCCAGCTGTTGAGAGTGGTTTAAGCTTCCAGATGTTCTTTGCCCAGGAAGCAGAGTGGGTGCATGATCCGATCTCTTTAAAGGTTGATGCAAACATTTCAGTAACTTGCTTCTGACCCCCAGGGGAGGTGTCGTATTTCCCTCTAGGGAGAGAGGCACCCATTTGCTAGTGTGGCCTGGGTGAAGCATTTAGCAAGTTGTAAGTAAAGACAAGTGACCTGGATTTGCAGGCAGGAGGCCTGAGTTCTGGTTCACACTAGCTGTGTGACTCCGGGCTGAGCAGGTGACCTCTCTGACCCTCAGTTTCTGAAGCTTTCAGCTGAGGGCACTTTTATTTATTGATTTATTCATTTACGTATAATGTATTATTTGCCGCCGGGGTACAGTTCTGTGAATCATCAGGCTTACACATTTCATAGTACTCACCATAAGAACTATAGGAAGCACTGTTGGTAGAAGCCAGAGTCTGTGCAGATGTTAGCTCTTCCTACCCAAGGTTGTTGGACTCTTTGTAGTTCTGTCTGGAACATGAAAATTGTAACAGTGTAACATTCATAGGGTTGTTGGAAGGATTAAATGAAATAATGCCTACAAAGTGCTTAGAACCCAATCTGTTCTAGGAACTCAGTGTGTCTTGGTTGTTGTAATTATTATTATAGTAGCTGTTGTGGTTTAGGACCTAGAGACACAGAGATGGAACAACCAGTCACTGGGAAACCAGAAAGGGAAAGGAGCAGAATGCATATAAAATGTAGTGATGAGGAGAGGGCATAAGTTCATCCGGGCTTAACATGCCCATGGAGACAGGACTTACCTGGGCTGAATCTTTGAAGCAGAGATGCGAGGCTTCCTGGACAGAAGGGATGGAGGGCATTGCAGACAGTTGGAGCAGCACCTGCTGGGCTCAGATGGGTGGGAGCTGGCTCTGTACAAGGGCCACACGAGCTGTTTGCAGGGGCAGACCTCAGCAGGGCACCATGGAAAGGAACCCAACAGAAAAGAGGCCAGCTCCCAGAGATTCTCCAGGGAAAGTCAAGGAAGAATCTGGGGCTGGAGGCTGGTATGATTGGACTTGGGCATCAGATCACTCCAGGTGCTGGGAGGAGGTGGTGTTGAACAGAGGGCATGGAGGCTGCACAGGAAGACCTATTTCAAAAGCACACTATTTCAAAAGCCCACGTGGTGTACCTTTTTATTAAAGTTAAAAGTCTTTACGGTCCAAGTGGCATATGTGCTATGATCCCACTTATGTCACCCCTTCCTAGAGTATCTGCAAGTGTGAGATGTTTGGTATGGTGTGCACGAAAAAGTGGCTTCAGCTTGCTGGCGATTTGCAGCATTGTGCCAGGGAAGCTTGGGGGTGTTGGGGGAAGCTTGATCCCAGGCTACTGGCCTGTCCCTCAGATGACTTCTTCCTACTTCCTACAGATGCAGAGCTCTTGAACATATGCAAGTAAGAAAGAGGGATGGGAGCCCTAGTGTGTTTGAATTCAGAGTCATATGACTTTTAAAAAGAATCTGCTTTTTTTTTTTAAGATTTTATTTATTTGAGAGAGCACGTGCACATGAGTTGGGGGGGAGGGGCAGAGGGCAAGGGAGAAGCAGACTCCCTGCTGAACAGGGAGCCCAGATGCTGGGCTGGATCCCAGGACCCTGAGATCATGAAGGCCTCCTTGGTATCCTGTAACTCACATTTGCTGAGCCTGAGATATCCACATGCCCACCGTTCCCTCTTCCACCTCCTCCTTTCTGGCATCTATATTTTCATGTTGGCAAGGTGGGTAATATTCTCTCCCACATCCATAATTAAGACTTCTGTGCTTTATTGGCAGGATTAATTCTAGAAGTTGAAACATTGGTAAACAGTGTTTATAAGATTATGCCTCTAAATGGTCTTCCCTGCACACTGGAGCTACGATGCTGATTATGTGTCCTTTCTGGATGGTTCTCTGTCCTGGGATTTCTGGTCACCTCTTCCCTCCTTGAACTATCTGACTTTTATCCTGAGAGGAGCTGCTTTTTGAACTCTCAGTTCCATCAAGGCCCTCCCACCCTAAATTTCTCAGGTCACTCACCTGGGAACCCCCCCTACCCCCCCAGGCCCCTGCTCCCCAGTGGACCTGCTGTGGTGTAGACTGTTCCTGGGGCTTCCTATGTCTGCTTTCCATGGTCCTTCTGGGACTGAACCACTTTTTAATGGATCACTCCTTCAATCGCTTTCTAAATCCTAGCTTGTTGGGAGCCTAATCTGAAAACAAACTAAATTCTTCTTGATCTCATATTATACCTGTTGCTCATTTGATCCAGGAACCTGGGTCATCATTTCTGTCAATGCTTATTGTTATTAATTCTGTGGACAACTTGGGAAATGTTAAGAGCATAAAGAAGAAAATAGCATTAATGTATTTCTCTGGATTTCCTTTCTCTTTTCTTTGCTTATTTCTTTTAAATTTGAGATCACCTAATGTCAACAATCTCATTGGATTTTTCTCTTACTGTAATAGAAGTATTTCTAAATGGAGTTAAAAGTGGGTGTTTAAGTATGGCTTTTAATGCAACATAATGTTGTCATATCCCATCATAATGATAGTTTGTCATTTTCCAAATTTTATCTGTATTTTTGAGTATTAAGAAGATTTTTTGTATTCATCTCTCATAATTCATGCTGAGATGAGTCTGCATGAATGTGCATGTGTGCAAATAAACCTATTTCCATCTTTCAGATTTCCTTAAGGTTGATTTCTGGATCTAGAATGACCAAGTCGAAGGTTCTAGATGTCTTTAAGGCTCTTGATGCATACTGTTAAGCATCTTTCCCATTTGGTTTGCCCGGATTGCAGCCGCAAGCTAATGCTCCACATTTGCCCTGCATGGAGTTGCTTTTGTGTGAAGTTGGGTTTCTGAGACCGGGTTGACGTGGGTCTCGTTGAGGTGAAGGGGATAGTTCTTTGCTGTTTGTCACTGTTTCTTATGATGATTTGAGGTTTCACTTAAATAGCACGTTGGGGATAAATGTCTGTGTCACAGAACTTACAGCTCTTTCCTGTTATGTTGTGTCACCCAAAATGATGAACATGAGAGAAATGCATTTACGTCTTAGTTACCTCCCGCTTACCAGCTGTGTGACCTTGGTCAACTTGTTTTGCTTCTTGGACCTTGGTTTCCTTTCCTATAAAATGGGAATAATAATACCAGGCCTCTCCTTCTAAGGTGTTTGGGAAGGTTGGATGAGTAGGTGCCTGTGATTTGCTTGGCCTGGAGCCTGGTCCTGGGGACTGCTCAGGAAAGTTCAGCTGTTAGTTCTGGAATGTTCTGGCAGCCCCGACAGGTCCCCAGAGTTGAGTCAATCCAACGTGCAGGATAGCTTCGCAAGCTGGTTGCCTCTGGCTTTTGGCAGGTAGGTACATACTTTGGACTCTTTGGAGTCAGAAGGGACCCATCCAAGCTTGTCATTTGACAGATGACAAAATCAGGTTCCAGATGGTGAGTCACTCTTTTGGAATTTTCTCACTGTTCCCATTTGCTTGTAAAAGGAAGAATACACACACAAGCATGTGTGCACAGACTAGATCTGGAAGGACGTGCAAAGAAGTTGGGATTAGCGGCTGTGGCAGAGGAGGCCAGTGGGCCTTCTGGGGTCGCAGGGAAGCTTAGCATTGATTCTAGGACTCTTTCCGTTCTGTGGAAAAGATTTGCCAAGTGCATGTATTCGTTCTTCAATCAATAAAAATCAAATTCTTAAAAATCCACCAGGTAGGGACACTTGGGTGGCTCAGTTATTAAGTGTCTGCCTGTGGCTCAGGTCATGATCCCCGGGTCCTGGAATCCAGCCCCATGTTGGGCTCCCTGCTCAGCGGGCATCCTGCTTCTCCCTCTCCCACCGCCCTTGCTTGTGCTCCCTCTCTCTCTCTCTCAAATAAATAAATAAAATCTTAAAAAAAAATCTGCCAGGTGGTAAATAATCTTTGAATGCTCTCCTGCTTGCTTCCTGATGCAATCATAACAAGCTCTAGGAGCATTCAGAAATCGGTTAGTTTCGTAGCTGTCCATCTGAACCCATGTACCCGAATCCCAGACTGGAAGGTTTTCTTCTAGTTCCACTGACTCTCTGCCTTCCCCTTGCTGGCTTTCTTCTCTGCCTTCCAGAGTCTGCCAAGTCTGAAACACCCTTGGTCCCTAGGCAGCTGACCACCCATGGCTGCCACCCTCTGGGGTGCACTGTGTGGGGGACACCGGGGCCAGACTGAGCAGGCCTGAGGCTGGAGGCCTTGGCCTCCTCCCACCCAACCCCCTCCCGGCCCAGGCACCTCCCAGTGCAGAAGGAAGAGTCTGTGCAGCTTGTTCCCTATCCTCCTTTGAACCAAGCCTTGTTCCAAGAATCTCAGGGCCGTTTTGCTCGTATGGCAGGCTTGAGCTGCTCCCCCAGGCCCCAAGCACGGAGTTGGCAGTTCCCCGGAAAAATGTCTTCCCCCTTTTTTTCTGGCACAAAGGCTGGATTTCCTGCCCTGCCCCAGACCCTGCATCTCAGGGGTCATTTGAGTTGAGTTCTGAATGAGCATCTTGTTCTGCAGCCTTGGACGGTGGGGATGGGGGGAGTAAGGGGTGGGGAGCAGGGGCAGAAGGCCTGAGACCCCTATCTTCCTCCATCTCAAACACCTTTGATCTTCATGCTGGCCTGAAGCCCCCTGGTTTCTCCCAGAGTGACGGTCAGGGCTGGGGATCCAGGTTGTTAGCGCTGAGTTAGCCCTCTCTCTCTGGAGGTCTCCGTTCACTGGTGAGCTTTTTTTTTTTTTTTTTTTT
>RCUC01148772.1:0-12368 GCA_003697995.1 Taxidea taxus jeffersonii | reverse complement strand
CTAGTACTATGTTGAATAGCAGTGGTGATAGCGGACATCCCTGCCATGTTCCTGACCTTAACGGAAAAGCTCTCAGTTTTTCTCCATTGAGAATGATACTTGCCGTGGGTTTTTCATAGATGGCTTTGATAATATTGAGGTATGTGCCTTCTATCCCTACACTTTGAAGAGTTTTGATTAGGAAGGGATGTTGTACTTTGTCAAATGCTTTTTCAGCATCTATTGAGAGTATCATATGGTTCTTGTTCTTTCTTTTGTTAATGTACTGTATCACATTGATTGATTTGCGGATGTTGAACCAACCCTGCTGCCCTGGAATAAATCCCACTTGGTCGTGGTGAATAATCCTTTTAATGTACTGTTGGATCCTATTGGCTAGTATTTTGGTGAGAATTTTCGCATCTGTGTTCATCAAGGATATTGGTCTGTAATTCTCTTTTTTGATGGGATCCTTGTCTGGTTTGGGGATCAAGGTGATGCTGGCCTCATAAAATGAGTTTGGAAGTTTTCCTTCCATTTCTATTTTTTGGAACAGTTTCAGGAGAATAGGAATTAATTCTTCTTTAAATGTTTGGTAGAATTCCCCTGGGAAGCCATCTGGCCCTGGGCTTTTGTTTGTTTGGAGATTTTTGATGACTGTTTCAATCTCCTTACTGGTTATGGGCCTATTCAGGTTTTCTATTTCTTCCTGGTTCAGTTTTGGCAGTTTATATGTCTCTAGGAAAGCATCCATTTCTTCCAGATTGTCAAATTTGTTGGCATAGAGTTGCTCATAATATGTTCTTATGATTGTTTGTATTTCTTTGGTGTTGGTTGTGATCTCTCCTCTTTCATTCATGATTTTATTTATTTGGGTCCTTTCTCTTTTCTTTTTGATAAGTCTGGCCAGGGGTTTATCAATCTTATTAATTCTTTCAAAGAACCAGCTCCTAGTTTCATTGATTTGTTCTATTGTTTTTTTGGTTTCTATTTCATTGATTTCTGCTTTGATCTTTATTATTTCTCTTCTCCTGCTGAGTTTAGGCTTTCTTTGTTGTTCTTTCTCGAGCTCCTTTAGGTGTAAGGTTACAACCTGCAGGAAATATTAAGAGGGGTCTATAAAAGAGGAAAAATCCCAAGAATACCATTGAACAGAAATATATGGAGACAATCTACAGAAAGAAAGACTTCAAAGGTAACACGATGTCAACAAAAACATATCTCTCAATAATCACTCTCAATGTGAATAGCCTAAATGCGCCCATAAAATGACACAGGGTTGCAGATTGGATAAAATGACAGGACCCATCCATATGTTGTCTGCAAGAGACCCATTTCGAACCTAAGGATACACCCAGACTGAAAGGGAAGGGATGGAGAAGCATTTTTCATGCCAATGGACCTCAAAAGAAGGCCAGGATAGCAATTGTCATATCAGATAAATTAGATTTTAAACTAAAGACTGTAGCCAGAGATATAGAAGGGAACTACATAATTCGTAAAGGGACTATCCACTGAGAAGATCTAACAATTGTAAATATTTATGCCCCCAATATGGGAGCAGCCAACTACCTAAGAAAATTGTTAATCAAGATAAAGAGTCATATTAATATGAATACATTAATAGTAGGGGATCTTAACACACCACTCTCAGTAATAGACAGATCACCCAAGCAGAAAACCAGTAAGAAACAAGAGCATTGAATGAAACATTGGACCAGATGGACCTCATAGATATATACAGAACATTCCACCCTAAAACAACAGAATACTCATTCTTCTCAAGTCCACATGGAACCTTCACCAGAATAGACCACATACTGGGTCACAAATCAGGGCTCAACTGATACCAAAAGATTGAGATTATTCCCTGCATATTCTCAGATCACAATGCTTTGAAACTGGAGCTCAATCACAAGGAAAAGTTTGGAAGGAACTCAAACACCTGGATGCTAAAGACCACCTTGCTAAAGAATGCTTGGATCAACCAGGAGATCAAAGAAGAACTTAAACATGCCATGGAAACCAATGGGAATGAAGACACTTCGGCCCAAAACCTATGGGATACAGCAAAGACAGTCCTAAGGGGGAAATACATAGCCATCCAAGCCTCCCTCAAAGAAATAGAAAAATGCAGAATACACCAGCTGTCTCTACACTTTAAAGAACTGGAGAATCAACAACAAATTAAGCCAACTCCACACACAAGAAGGGAAATAATCAAGATTAGAACAGAGATCAATGAGATAGAAACTAGAGATACAGTAGAACACATCAATGAAACTAGAAGCTGGTTTTTTGAAAGGATCAATAAGATCGATAAACCATTGGCCATGCTAAACCAAAAGAAAAGAGAGAAGTCCCAAATTCATAAAATTATGAATGAAAGGGGAGAGATCACAACTAACACCAAGGAAATAGAAACAATCATCAGAAGTTATTATCAACAGTTATATGCCAATAAGTTAAGCAACCTAGATGAAATGGATGCATTCCTGGAAAACTAAAAACTGCCAAAATTGAACCAGGAAGAAATTGACAACCTGAATAGACTGATATCTAGTAATGAGATTGAAGCAGTGATCAAAAACCTCCCAAAAAACAAGAGCCCAGGACCTGACGGATTCCCTGGGGAATTCTACCAAACTTTCAAAGAAGAAATAACACCTATTTTCCTGAAGCTGTTTCAAAAATTGAAACAGAAGGAAAACTTCCAGACTCTTTTTATGAAGCCAGCATTACCCTGATCCCCAAACCAGGCAAAGACCCCACCGAAAAAGAGAATTTTAGACCAATATCTCTGATGAATATGGATGCTAAGATTCTCAACAAGATCCAAATAGGATCCAACAGCAAATAGGATCCAACAGCACATTAAAAATTTATCCACCATGACCAGGTGGGATTCATCCCTGGGTTGCAAGGATGGTTCAACATTCACAAATCAATCAATGTGATAGAACAAATCAATAAGAGAAGAGAGAAGAACCACATGGTCCTCTCAATTGATGCAGAAAAAGCATTTGACAAAATCCAGCATCCATTCCTGATTAAAAAGCTTCAAAGTATAGGGAGAGAGGGAACATTCCTGAGCTTCATAAAATCTATCTATGAAAAACCCACAGCAAATATCATCCTCAATGGGAAAAAGCTCACAGCCTTTTCCGTTGAGATCAGGAACATGACAAGGATGCCCACTCTCACCACTCTTGTTCAACATAGTATTAGAAGTCCTAGCAACAGCAATCAGACAACAAAGAGAAATAAAAGGTATCCAAATTGGCAATGAAGAAGTCAAACTCTCTCTCTTCGCAGAGGACGTGATACTTTATATGGAAAAGCCAAAAGACTCCACCCCCAAACTACTAGAACTCACACAGCAATTCAGTAATGTGGCAGGTTACAAAGTGAAATCAGTTTGCTGATTTCAGACTTTTACTGATTTTTACAGAAATCAGTTGCTTTCTTATACACTAAAAATGAAAACACAGAAAGGGAAATTAGAGAATCGCTTCCATTTACTACAGCACCAAGAACCCTAAGATACCTGAGAATAAACTTAACCAAAGAGGTAAAGGAGGTGTACTCGAGGAACTACAGAACACTCATGAAAGAAATCGAAGAAGACACAAAAAGATGGAAGGCCATTCCATGCTCTTGGATCAGAAGAATAAACATTGTTAAAATGTCTATACTGCCTAGAGCAGTCTATACTTTTAATGCCATTCCGATTAAAATTCTACTGGTATTTTTCAAAGAGCTGGTGCAAATAATCCTAAGATTTGCATGGAATCAGAAGAGACCCCGAATTGTTAAGGAAATGCTGAAAAAGAAAAACAGAACTGGGGGCATCACGTTACCTGATTTCAAGCTTTACTACAAAGCTGTGATCACCAAGACAACATGGTACTGGCATAAAAACAGACATATAGACCAGTGGAACAGAGTAGACATCCCATATATGGACCCTCAACTCTATGGTCAAATGATCTTTTACAAAGCAGGAAAAAATATACAGTGAAAAAAAGACAGTCTCTTCAATAAATGGTGCTGGGAAAATTGGACAGCTATATGTAGAAGAATGAAACTCGACCATTCTCTTACACCTTACACAAAGGTAAACTCGAAATGGATAAAAGACCTCAACATGAGACAGGAATCCATCAGAATCATAGAGGAGAACATAGGCAGTAACCTCTTCAATATCAGCACAGCAACTTCTTTCAAGATATGTCTCCAAAGGCAAAGGAAACAAAGGTGAAAATGAATTTTGGGGACTTCAGCAAGATCAAAAGCTTCTGCACAGCAAAGGAAACAGTCAACAAAACAAAGAGGCAACCCACGGAATGGGAGAAGATATTTGCAAATGACAGTAGAGACAAAAGGCTGATATCCAGCATCTATAAAGAACTTCTCAAACTCAACACACACAAAATAGATAATCATGTCAAAAAGTGGGCAGAAGCCATGAACAGACACTTCTCCAATGAAGACATACAAATGGCTATCAGACACATGAAAAAATGTTCATCATTACTAGCCATCAGTGAGATTCAAATTAAAACCACATTGAGATACCAACTTACACCAGTTAGAATGGCCAAAATTAGCAAGACAGGAAACAACACGTGTTGGAGAGGATGTGGAGAAAGGGGAATCCTCTTACGCTGTTGGTGGGAATGCAAGTTGGTGCAACCACTTTGGAAAACAGTTTGGAGTTTCCTTAAGAAATTAAAAATAGAGCTTCCCTATGACCCTGCAATAGCACTACTGGGTATTTACCCCAAAGATACAGATGTTGTGAAAAGAAGGGCCATCTGCACCCCAATGTTCATAGCAGCAATGGCCACGGTCGCCAAACTGTGAAAAGAACCAAAATGCCCTTCAATGGACAAATGGATAAGGAAAATGTGGTCCATATACACTATGGAGTATTATGCCTCCATCAGAAAGGATGAATACCCAACTTTTGTATCAACATGGACGGGACTGGAAGAGATTATGCTGAGTGAAACAAGTCAAGCAGAGAGAGTCAATTATCATGATTTCACTTATTTGTGGAGCATAACAAATAACACGGAGGACATGGGGAGATAGAGAGGAGAAGGGAGTTGAGGGAAATTGGAAGGGGAGTTGAACCATGAAAGACTATGGACTCTGAAACATTCTGAGGGTTTTGAAAGGGCGGGGGGTGGGAAGTTGGGGGAGCCTGGTGGTGGGTTTTATGGAGGGCACGTATTGCATGGAGCACTGGGTGTGGTGCATAAACAATGAATTCTGTTATACTGAAAAGAAATTAAATAAATTAAACAATTTTTTTAAAATACAGAAATTATTGGCATTTCTATACAGACTAGCTATCAAAAAGAGAAATTAAGAAAACAATTACATTTACAAAAGCATCAAAAAATCTAAAAGTAAGAGTTTTTTCCTAATAAATGTCATGTGTTTTACTTATTGTACATTTTTTACAATTGGAACAGAGCTAATAATTCACACATTCTGGCAGCCAATAGTCTTCTAAGTCTCTAAGTTTCCTTCATGTGTGATTTTTTTCACTGGAATTTGTTCAATGAGGAAATGCAATGGTCTTGCAGAGTTTCTTACAGCCTGAATTTTACCAGTTGCATCTCTGAGGTGTAATTTAACATTTTTCTCTGTCTTCTGTATTTTCTGTAGGTTGATAGTTGGATCTAGAGGTTTAATTGCTTCTATTGGTCTATCTTCAAGTTCATTAATTCTTTTCTGTCTGCTCCATTTTGCTGTTGAACCCATCTAGTACACTTTAACCAAGATAGTTAAAGACCCCTACCTTGAAAACTATAAGGCACTGATGAAACAAACTGAAGACACAAATAAATGGAACGATGTTTCATGGCCATGGATAGGAAGAATTAATATTGTTAAGATGCCCATATGACCCAAAGCAATCTACAGATTCTATGCAATCCTTATCAAAATACCAATGACATTTTTCATGGAACTAGAACAAAGAACTCTAAAATTTGTATAGAGCCACAAAAGACACCAAATAGCCAAAGCAATCTTAAGAAAGAAGAACAAAGCTGGAGGTATCACAATCCTCAATTCCAAACTATGCTACAAAGCTATAGTAATCAAAGCAGTATGATATTGACACAAAAATAAACACATAATCAATGATATAGAAAAGAGAACCCAGGAGAATCCCACTCATAGATAGCCAATTAATCTATGACAAAGAAGGCAAGATTATACAATGAGGAAAAACAGTCCCTTCAATAAATGGTGTTGGGAAAACTGGACAGTTACATGCAGAAGAATGAACCTGGACCACTATCCTACACCAGATACAAATATAAATTCAAAATGGATTAAATGCTTGAATGTTAGACCTGTTACTATCAAATTCCTAGAAGAAAATACAGACAATAAGCTTTTTTGACGTTGGTCTTAGCAATAGTTTCCCGGACCAGTCTACTCAGAAAACAGTAACAAAAGCTAAAATAAACAAATGGGATTACAGAAAGCTAAACAACTTTTTTGCACAGTGAAGGAAACTATGAACAAAACACAAAGGAAACCTACTGAAATGGAGAAGATATCTGCAAATAATACATTCAATAAAGAGTTAATATCCAAAACATATGAAGAACTTACACAAATTAATATAAAAAATAACCTGATTTAAAAACAGGTAAGGGGTATCTGGGTGGCTTAGTAAGTTAAATATCTGATTCTTGATCTCAGGTCAGGCCTTGATTTCAGGGTCATGAGTGCACGCCCATGATGGGTTCCACACTGCACATGGAGACTGCTTTAAAAAAATGGGCTGAGGGGCGCCTGGGTGGCTCAGTGGGTTAAAGCCGCTGCCTTCGGCTCAGGTCATGATCCCAGGGTCGTGGGATCAAGCCCCGCGTCGGGCTCTCTGCTCTTCAGATAGCCTGCTTCCTCCTCTCTCTCTCTGCCTCTCTGCCTACTTGTGATCTCTGTCTATCAAATAAATGAATAAAATCTTTAAAAAAAATGGGCTGAGAACTTAAATAGACATTTTAAAAAAAGACATACAGATGACTAGTAAGTGTTTGAAAAGAGACTCAACATCACCAATCATCAGGGAACTGTAGATCAAAAGCACAATGAGATATTATTTCACAACTGTTAGATTGGTTATTACATAAAGACAAAAATAACAAGTATTGGTAATAATGTGGAGAAAAAGGCACACTTGTACATTGCTGGTGGGGATGTAAATTGGTGCAGCCACTATAGAAAATAATATGGAAGTTGCTAAAAAAAATTTAAAAAATAAAAATAAAAATAAAAAAGAGCTACCATACAATATAGCAATTTCACTTCTGGGTGTTTATCCAAAGAAAACAAAACACCAATCTGAAGAGATACATATGCCCCTATGTGCATTGCAGCATTATTTATAATAGACAATGATATGGAAGCAATCTAAGTGTCCATCAATAGATAAATGGAAAAAGAAGATGTGAGATACACACACGCGCGCGCACGCACACACACACACACACACATACAAATACACACACTGGAATATGGCCTAGCCATAAAAAGAATGAAATCTTACCATTTGCAACAACATGGATAGAACTAGAGGGTGTATGTCAAGTGAAGTAAGTCATACAGGGAAGACAAATATCTTGTGATTTCATTTATATGTGGAATATAAAGAACAGAACAAATGAACAAGCAAAATGCAACAGAAACAAACTTATAGATACAGATAACAAACTGTTGTTTACCAAATGAGGGAGAAGATGGAGGTGGGCAAAATAGGTGTAGGGAATTAAGAGATACAAACTTCCAGTTATACAATAAGTAAGTCACAAGGATATAATGTACAGCATAGGGAACATTGTCATCAATATTCTAACAATTTTGTATGTGACAGATAGTAACTAGAATTATTATGGAAATCATTTTGTAATGTATAAAAATATTGAATCACTATGATATACACCTGAAACTAATAGTATAGTGTATGTCAATTATAATTCAATAATAAATAAATACAGAAGAAAGAGGAAAAAATAAAATAAAAATATAGTTTTACCATCTTCTGGCCTCCATTGTTTATGAGAAGTCATGAAAATTCTGTTTATAGTATCATAAATTTCTATTGTGATTTGTTTTTTTAACATTTTAATGTATGCAACTTATTTTTTAATTTAATTTAATTTTTTCAGTGTCCCAAGATTCATTGTTTATGCTCCACACCCAGTGCTCCATGCAATAAGTGCCCTACTTAATACCCACTGCCAGGCTCACCCACCCCCACCCCCCTCCCTCCCAAAACCCTCAGTTTGTTTCCCAGAGTCCACAGTCTCTCATGGTTCATCTCCCCCTCCGATTTTCCAAATCACTTTTCCTTTCCTTCTTCTAATGTACTCCATTTCATTCCTTATGCTCCACAAGTAAGTGAACCATATGATAATTGACTCTCTCTGCTTGACTTATTTCACTCAGCATAATCTCCTCCACATCTATCCATGTTGATACAAAAGTTGGGTATTCATCCTTTCTGATGGAGGCATAATATTCCATTGTATATATGAACCACTACTGTGATTTCTTATTGATCCTTGGGTTTTTAGAAATATGTTGTTTAATTTCCTAGTATTTTGTGATTTTCCATTTACCTTTTTTGTTATTGATTCCTCGTTTACTTTCATCTTGATCAGATACATTTTATATAATTCCAATAACTTAAAAAAAGAGACAGAGAGAAGGAAGCAAACCATAAGAGACTCTTAATGATAGAGAGCATACTGAGAGTTGATGGAAGGAGTTGGGTGGGTGATGGGCTCAATACATGATGGGTATTAAGGAGGGCACTTGTGATGAATCAGTAAATTCTACTCCTGAAACCAATATTACACTATATGTTAGCTAACTAGAATTTAAACAAAAATTTGAAAATTGTTAAGACTTATTTTAAATCCCAGTTATATGGTTTATTTTGGCAGAAATCAATGAAATAGAAACCAGACCAAAAAAGCCAGCAGTTTGTTCTTTGAAAATATTTTTGTATTCAATGTTTTTTGTGATTTTCTTTGAATGTTTTAGATCCAATGGAAGTATCCTAGGATTTTATGTACACTCAAAAAGAATGTTCTTTCTGCAGTTGTTGGGTATAGTGTTCCACAAATATCAATATGATGAAATTGATTAATTGCATTGTTCAAATCTTTAACTAAATTATTAACTTGTCTATTCTCTTTTTCATACTGTTAATTTTGTTTCCAAAGTAGGTTTTTTTTTCCTGCTGAGTTTTTTAAAAATTTTTTTAGTTTGTTTTTATTAACATATAATGTATTATTAGCCTCAGGGGTACAAGTCTGTGAATCGCCAGGTTTACCCACTTCACAGCATCACAAAAAGATTTGTTTTGCTATATTTCTTAATTGAAGTAAAATTGGTATATAGCATTATATTGGTTTCAGGTGTACAACAATAATTTGATATTAGGGGTGCCTGGGTAGCTAGGTCAGTTGAGCATCTTGCTGTCAATTTAGCTCAGGTCGTGATCTCAGAGTCATGAGATTGAGCCATGTGCGGGGCTCCATGCTGGGCATGGAGCCTGCTTAAGATTCTCTCTCCCTCATACCAACCATAAGAGACTCTTAATCTCACAAAACAAACTGAGGGTTTTTGGACGGAGGGGATATGGAAGGGTGGTTGGGTTATGAACACTGGGGAAGGTATGTGCTATGGTGAGTGCTGTGAAGTGTGTAAACCTGACGATTCACAGACCTGTACCCCTGGGGCAAATAATACATTATGTGTTAATAAAAAATTAATTTAAAAAATAGATTCTCTCTCCCTCTCCCTCTGTCCCCCTTTATTCCCCCCAACATGCATTCTGTCTCTCTAAAAAATAGTAATAATTTGATATTTGTATACACTACAAAGTGATCACCATAATAAGTCTAGTTGCCATTTGTCCCCATACATTTGACCCCATTCACCCTCTTCATTCACTCCCCATAGTTCTAATTTTGCTTCATAGTCTGAAACTATGATTTTAGGCACATACACATTTTTTAGGATAACCATCAACAAAATCTCATTTTACAAACATTTTAGTCACTCCCAAATTATCCCTAATTTCATTTGTAGTCAGTTCCTGTTCTCATATTCAGCCTCAAGCAACCATTAATCCACCTTCTGTATATATGGTTTTGTCTATTCTGGATATGTCACATGAACAGAATCATACTATGTGGTCTCGTGTCTGGCTTCCTTCATTTAGCATAATGTTTGCAGGGTTCATACATGCAATAGCTTATAACAGTACTTTATTACTTTTTAATGCTGAATAATATTCCACTGTAAGGATACCACATATTATTTATCCATTCAGCATTTGATGAATGTTTGGATTGCTTCCACTTGGAGAATAGTATGAATAATGCCTCTATTAACATTCATGAACAAATATTTTCTTGGACATGTTTTCATTTCTTTGGGATACATATCTTAGAGTGAGATATCTGGGTCCTTTTGAAGAACTCCGAGGCTGTTGTCCAAAGCAGCTATACCATGGAGCACCTGGATGGCTTAGTTAAGCATCTGACTTTAGCTCAGGTCAAGATCTCAGGATCTTGGGACTCAACCCTGAGTCTGGCTTTCTGCTCAGTGGGGAGTCTGCTTATCTCTCCACTACTCTCCCAACTTGTACTCTCTCAAATAAATAAAATCATTTAAACATAGGTAACAAACCAGCTATATCATTTTACATTTCCACCAGTAATGCATGAGGGTTCAAATTTCTGCACATCACCATTAACACGTATTCTTTTTTATTATTATTAACTAATAATCATATCACTCTTTTCGATTGTAACTATTCTAGTGAGTAAAAGTGGTATCTAATTGTAGTTTTGTTTTGCATTTCTCTGATGGCAAAAGATGTGGAGCATCTTTACATGTGCTTATGGCCATTTGTATATCTTCTTTTGGAGGGTCTATTCAGAAACTTTGCTCATCTTTAATAGAGTTATTTGGCTTTTTGTCAGTGAGTTGTAAGAATTCTTTGTATATTCTAGTACAGTTGCCTTATTAGATATATGTTTGCAAATATTTCTCCCATTCTGTGGATTGTCTTTCACATTCTTGATTATGTTCTTTGAAGTACAAAGTTTTAATTTAATTAAGTCCAATGTCTCAATGCATCTATTTCTTCTTTTCTTGCATGTACTTTTGATGTCACATCTATAAAACTATTGCCTAAACCAGGGTTACAAAGACATACTCCTTTTTTTTTTTCTTTTTCTTTTTTTTTTTTTTTGTACACTTTAGCTCTTACATTTAGGAATATGATCCAATTTGAGTCAATTTTTTATACTTTTCTTACAAATCTTAAAAATGTTCTTTTTTTATTATTTCAAGTTCTTGTTTAAATTCAAGTTGGTTAACACATATGGTAAAATTGGTTTCAGGTGTAGAATTTAGTGATCCATCACTTATATATAACACCCAGTGTTCATTACAACAAATGCCCTCCTTAACACTCATCATCCATTTAGCCCATTCCCTCACCCACCACCCCTCTAGCCACCCTCAGTTTGTTTTCTACGGCTCTTTTCAACTTTTATTTTTATTTAAACATATAATGTAACCACAACACTCTCTCCCAACCCGCCTACCCCCCAACCGCTCAGTTTGTTTTATGACATTAAGAGTCTCTTTTGGTTTGTCTCCCTCCCGATCCCATCTTGTTTCATTTTTTCTTTCCTACCCCCTTAACCCCCACCCCCACTGCATCTCCACTTCCTCATATCAGGGAAATCATGTGATAGTTGTCTTTCTCCAGTTGACTTATTTCGCTAAGCATAATACCCTCTAGTTCCATTCATGTCATCGCAAATGGTAAGATTTCATTTCTTTTGATGGCTGCATAGTGTTGCATTGTATATATATACCACTTCGTCTTTATCCATTCATCTGTTGATGGACATCTAGGTTCTTCCCATAACTTGGCTATTGTGGACATTGCTGCTATAAACATTCGGGTAACGTGCCCCTTTGGATCACTATGTTTGTATTTTTAGGGTAAATACCCAGTAGTGCAATTGCTGGGTCATAAGGTAGCTCTATTTTCAATTTTTTGAGGAACCTCCATGCTGTTTTCCAGAGTGGTTGCACCAGCTTGCATTCCCACCAACAGTGTAGGAGGGTTCCCCTTTCTCCACATCCTCGCCAGCATCTGTCATTTCCTGACTTGTTCATTTTAGCCATTCTGACTGGTGTGAGGTGGTATCTCATGGGGTTTTGATTTGTATTTCCCTGATGCCCAGTGATGTGGAGCACTTTTTCATGTGTCTGTTGGCCATCTGGATGTCTTCTTTGCAGAAATGTCTGTTCATGTCCTCTGCCCA